>JAQJVL010008377.1:0-20003 GCA_035578905.1 Stictocephala bisonia
ATTTTTGTGGTGAAGGACTTTTTATAAGATAGGCTAGCCTGACTTGTGAGTGTCCCTACTACCAAAATGCCAACACACAGTACTATAGACCTATTCTTTATTTTATAGTAGACAAGCCTATTACTGTGATAAGCTCATTTATTTGTTTTGATTAGCCAATATATATATATATATATATATATATATATATATATATATATATAGTCTACTTCTTATTTATCTTCCAAAGCAATTTCATATGTTAAATTTGAACACCGTCAAGGCAGAAAATAAATTGAAAACTTACAAAAATGCTAATTTGCAACTACAGTATACTAAGAAGACAAACATACTCATAAATGTTCTCTTTAGTAATCACCACCAAATAAGTGAGCATTTATATTTCACTTAAAGTGTGTTTACAATAATAAATAGTATATTTCATAACAAGAGTGGAAAGTGGGGTTTTGCATGTTCGAGACCATATGTTTGAAGTGCGAGACTTGTCGAGCACTTCAATTGGTCGAGAACATACAAAACACTTTCACTCGAGTTTAGAACGATACTTTTCACTACACTACGGAATAAAAACAGGTGTTGTTGACTGTGGAAAATGTTCGGTTGTAAACAATGTTACTTTCGGTAGTAAACAATAGACAGCTGTTGAAAATATGATGTTTCGCAGGTTGTAAACACATAACGAAAACAGCTAAACTCATAGTAGTGTAGTGAAAAATATGTTCTATGACATTTGCAAATTAAAAGCTTTAAATTGAGTAATAATTCAAGGAAACCAACATAATTTAATAAGAACAGACATCTTTCAGTAAAGTATATTTGTTGAAAGTTGTCTGTGTTTAGTGTCAAACAGAAAAATTCAACAGTGTCAATATAAAACAACTCAATAGATTTGTTTAAATATAAAATCACATAATAAAATTAGAAATATAAGTTTACAGCAATTTAAGAGCATGTTTTCAAGCATTCTAATAAAAGAATGCTTATATAAATATAAAAAATCTAGCTAACATTTTAACCAATATTCTAAATTATATATTTTAACATAATCTGACATTAAAATACAAAAAATATTGTTATTATTCTTCTATTTTATAAAAAGAGGGATGTAGTCTAAGAAAGTCTGTAGGAACTGGGCGCAAATAAAGATAAGTGATACTTTAACTAGCTATATATATTGTTTGTTGTCAGATACCATTTATTAACAAAAATAAAAGTGATCTCCTGTAACAAAGCTAAATCCAATTCATTAAGTCATTTAAGGCCAGCCTCACTTATTCTATTGTTTGGATTGTTTGCTTTCACAAGACTGATCTAGTGTCAATCCACATTTATATTTCCAGTAGTTACATCCGTCCGTAGTGTCCATTCCCTAAGATGGAAGTTCATCCCACCTACAGGTATTAACGTATCGTTAATAAGGAACTTATTTGGTCCATCAAAACTGTTCCTCACTATGGTCCAGCTGGTATTCGGCAAGAACTTTGACTGCTCAACTGAAAAGCAGTACATCAAGGTGGGTGTCAAGATTTTAAGCACCCATTCTGACGGGGGAGATCCTGTGTAATGGGGTGGTGGGTAATGTGGGGCATTCAAGATCTTATTGTTCTTTAATTTGTGCCTCCTGACATCTTATCTCTGAAGGAGCTATACTGCACAGCGCTGGGAGCCAAGGAAGTGAAGTTGCCATGACGGTGTCACTATAGCTTTGATGACCCAATTAAATTGTACGTAAATCACTTATCTTAATCTCCAAATGTCCTTAACTACGTTTAGCAAAAGGCACATGAGTGATTTAGTTTGAATTTTGTTTTGTTTAAAGATAACTGAATGCTCAATATATACATCCAACCAGATCCTTGAGTCTACCATCTCCCTTCCCTCATTTAGTGAAGATGAGTAGTTAGATATGCTATTGTCTGAATTAGTAAGAAATTATGACAATTTTTAACGCTTGGTTCTCCCTCTACAAAAATGTATATAACCGACCATTCCACCAGCCTGTCTAACTCGGATTCAGTTGTCGTATGGTAAAACCAATATGACAACTTAAATGAAAAACTGACATCAACCAACTTCATAACAAATGTTCTTACTGGAATCCAATTTGTCATGTAAACATTCTTTTTCCTCCAACTTCTGATTACATAAAATGTTATATAAGACGTTATTTATCTGTCCTATACAATTGGGGTGATAATTCTGACAGTGACTCAGTAAAGTGATATAGAAACTCAATTTGTTATTTTATACGGGCTAAAATGCATAAATGTGTTGCAACAGCTGTTACGAATCTAGAATAAGGTTAAGGTACGAACAATTATTTGTCATTAATCGGTAAATAAGCATAAAACGGAATAAATTAAAAACAAAAATATGACTAAAAATAAGTTAGTTGAGAAGGAATTGTGCTTTCCTTTACAATCTTCAAAGGTCTGCTACATCTGTCACCATATTGGATTTGATTCTCTATATGGTCAATGTTAAATTCAAATAAGATATTTGCTTTATTTATGAAAGTACAATTTTAAACTTAGCTTTTTTATAATAGAGCACAATTGTGTAGTGCTCTCTGATACAGATGTGTTCTTAATCTTTTGGTTTATTTTTATAAACCAATAACTATAGTTATAATTTAATATTTAAAAAAATAAACCTAAACGGTTAGACAAATCTGTCTCAGGGGGTTCTAGACGCACTTATCCTATAAAGGATGTTAACATTTGAAATATATATTTAAAAGTGTTGTAGTTTGAACTAATGGTGTCAAGATTCTTTTAAAAGGCAGCTATAAACTTTTTATTAGTAATAAAATAAATAATTTTAAAAATACTTTAAGTTGAGTTTGCAATAATTGTATATGCATTACACCTCTCCTGTATGAATTACTGTGGTGCACTCGCTGATCCTATGGGACTGAATTAAATAGCCGTCTCTACAACTGCAGAACACTTTTTCCATTTAGTTAATCTAAAATTTACTTAACGGGAGAAACTATTATGTATTGTATAGCCACATAATTTTGATATTTATAATAATGTTATAATATCAAATTTCTTAGGCTTACAAATTTCACCATCACGCAGAAAAACTTTGACCACCAATTTTAGTTCAACTAACAAACAAAATGCTGTTTGGCAGTAAAAATATTACTTTACCATACAAGAAATGCAAGGAATTTGGAAGTACATTCAAAATTATTGGCAATTATACTATGTACTAAGTATCCTGAATCTAGAATAAAGTGTAGAGGAAAACTTTCCGAACCATTCCAAATAAAAACTAGACTAATTTAAGGAGATAAACTATTTATTGTTATTGTTTAACAGTGCAATAGAGAATTTCTTGAGGGAATGGTATAAATTAAATCCTTCAGAGAACAAAATGGGCAAAGAAGAAGAAAATATTGAATTATAAATTGCTTGGTTTTTGCGGTTGATATAGCTACCTTAGCCAATACCACTGAAGAAGGGGGTCAAATTAAGAGCACAAGAAAAAAATTAAAACAAACCTAGATTGAATTCTTTAGGAGCAAAATAGGCAAAGAAGAAGAAAATATTAAATTCAATTGCTTAGGTTTTTCTAGATGATCGAACTATCTTTGCCAGGAGCAGAAAGAAAGGCATAATTCAAAAGGATAAAAGAATATTGGGCATCAAGAAGATTTAATATTAAGAAACATGAGACGAATGAGAAATAAACGATTAAAACTGTCCAACGAGACGTAAAAGAAAAAAGCAAGAAAACTGTATATTGTATAGCAATTAAGAATAGTAATAATTAATACCATTAATAGTAAGATAAAAGCCGAAGACTGAAAGACTTGAGTGGAAATGAAATTGTTAAAAGTTAATAAAACGACCCTTTAGGTAGAGAGAGAGAGAGAGAGAGAGAGAGAGAGAGAGAGAGAGAGAGAGAGAGAGAGAGAGAGAGAGAGAGAGAGAGAGAGAGAGAGAGAGAGAGAGAGAGAGAGTCGGTTGACAAAGAAATCGTTACTATTGATTTAATTAACACTAAGAAGACCTAAAAATCACTATATGATGGCAGTGATCAGTAAAGACAGGCAAAGAGCGTTACAGTTCATGAAGAAGACCTAAAAATTACTATATGATGGCAGTGATCAGTGAAGATGGGCAAAGAGCGTTACAGCTCATGAAGAAGACCTAAAAATCACTATATGATGGCAGTGATCAGTGAAGACGGGCAAAGAGTGTTACAGCTCATGAAGAAAACCTAAAAATCACTATATGATGGCAGTGATCAGTGAAGACGGGCAAAGAGTGTTACAGCTCATGAAGAAAACCTAAAAATCACTATATGATGGCAGTGATCAGTGAAGACGGGCAAAGAGTGTTACAGCTCATGAAGAAGACCTAAAAATCACTATATGATGGCAGTGATCAGTGAAGACTGGCAAAGAGTGTTACAGCTCATGAAGAAAACCTAAAAATCACTATATGATGGCAGTGATCAGTGAAGATGGGCAAAGAGTGTTACAGCTCATGAAGAAGACCTAAAAATCACTATATGATGGCAGTGATCAGAGAAGACGGGCAAAGAGCGTTACAGCTCATGAAGAAGCTTGGACTTTTGCAGTAGGTTTAAGGAGTCTTGAGGCACACTTTGATGAGAGAGGCGTGATTATTACTTTACCTTATGCAACACAATCATTATTCATCTCTAAGACGCTGAGATATGGGCGAATATGAGGAGTGTGATGAGTGTAGATGAACGAATGTAGTCATTGTTACTATCTGAGTTCGGCTTAGCTCAGAAAGGACTATTTATTAATAGCCCAATAGCCAGGGCAACTATAGGACCTACAGCTTTATGTGGAATCCGAACCACGTAGTGTTGGTCTGATTTTCAGTTAACTCATAAGTCTGACACTCAGTTCTCTCACCCACACAACATCCGAACCTTGACTACCATTCAACACGGACACTCCAGACTTCTCTAGTAGTGTCCACGTTGATGACAACCATTGAGCAGACGCCGTACCGGTATTAAGAGAATCGAGCATGGAACCTATCGCCTACAATCTCCCAAACACTTTGTCCCCAAGTAGTGAGTTACAACACTGCGCCACCAGTGCCGACTTTTACTTTTAATTAAGTAAAATCAATTTTACTTCATCACCATTGCATGTTAAACCAGAGATCAAGTAAGTATAGACTCAAGTATTGATTAGTAACCCCTGAATAGTATACAGAATATGCATTTGCTGCCAAAATAAATCAAATTATAAAATGCCAAATGTGCCTTTATAAGAATAGATTTAAGGATTCAAAAAGAATATACAAAGGAAACTTCTCTCTCATGTATATATTTTTCACAAAAAATAAGATATCATTATCTTACAACTAACACAAAAGGTCATATTTAGCGGTAACTTATAAAATACTACACATATATTTGTAAAAATATACTATTGATTATTCATTATAGATCTTAAAGTTAGCACCTACTTCTACATTTATTTTGGAATAAAAGAAAGCTACAAATTTGCGCTACAGAAGTTCCTTGGTAACTGAATATAGGATGAGCACGGGAACATCTTTAATTATTTTAAAGCCGTAACAGTACAGTAAATAATAACATAAAATAAGACAAATATACAACACAGACCCATAATAAAACTTAACAGCAACAAAATAAAAATAACTTCACAAGATTATACATTTATAACTTAAAAATATAAATCTACATTGCCCGAAATAAGCTATTGCAAAAATCATAATTCATTACGATTATGAGGCCCTACAATTTTTAAATTATTGCTAATTTCACAAAGTGTTCTATTAATCAATTTCCGATTGGTGAAACTTGATTTTATCACCAAATAAGGGTTTCTCCACTTAGAGAAATAATTTTCTAATGTGTTATCATGGACAATAAGTTATATTATTCAATAGATTAAATTAGCATAGCAATAGTTTTAACTTTTTGTAGTCCAACATTAAGATGAATTTAGATACTAGCCTTAAAAGCGTTTATCATTTTGGAACAAGTTTTTAACAAACGCAACTTCCATTACTTTAGAAGATAACATTTCAAATAATTTAACAAAGAAAGTATCTATTCCTCCTCAAAGAACAATGTATTTTTGTACAAATTTTTATGATTATTGGAACAAACAATTATACTCTCTTTTAATTCTGAATTATTTTAAGAGTATATCAGTTGTGCTTATGAGTTAATTTAAAAGTAAATAATGTTTGGATGCCTTTGTAAGTTCCAACAAAATTTTAGTTTTTATTTGATTATACTACTATATTTTGAGCCTACTGATGCTGTCATACAGAGCATTCTGTAATTAGATACAAAATTGTTAAACTAGTTAATAATTAATATTTGGCACTCAAAGTTTTGTTACTTTGTGTAACATGCAATAGCATATTATCACTTAACTTTACAATTGTAGTCAAAGGCATGAGAACAAGTGAATATTAATTTAATATAAATTAACATTAAACCCAAGTTAAGTTGTGCATTTCATACTAGAACTACAGGCCTAAGGTTAAAATTGTATTGTAATAATTGTACCTGTAATTGGGCCGGACAGAAAGTGACCTGTGTGTTATATTTAGTGCATATGGGTTTCAGCAGCGGAGGGGAATCAGTTCACCACTCTGCTGCCGTTCATCACCGGTGTGACTATCTTCCACCTTCAAGTGTTCAAATTGCGTAACAGTGTTCAGTTGAAAAATAAAATAACTGTAATGAACTGTACAGGTTTGTTTTATTGCTAACATTAATATTCATTGTGTTATTGTTATTATTAATTGTCATTTGAATACTAAATAGTGATATAATTTAATCATTCTAAGCTTGATTCATGTGTTAATCAAACCAACTAATTGTTACTGATGTAGTGGGAGGGGCTTGCTATTGTGTCACCAGCACACAACCTACCATTTTCTTAGCTGCCATGACAATTTTTAACTCAAATGACATAGTGGGAGAAGAGTAGTTCTCTATTCCACTTCCACCACTCAGCATGTCTGTCTCGAACCAGTGCATTCAGTAAGTCACTTTCCAAGCGGCATATTTATAATGGATAACTAATCCAGCTTATTGTAACTCTGTCTGAGGCCCTAGGCATATACACCAGTGTACATAGATGAAAGGCATTTTTTTTTATTAAGGGGGTTCGGTACAGAAAAACTTTAAAAAAATGCATTTTTGGTTTTTAACTGTTTTTAACTCTCTGTTTCTTTCTGAACATTTTGGTATATAAAAAATGTATGTACGGTATTGGGAACATATTTAAAAAAATGTTGAAACGTCCTTTGGCACCCACTAAAAACCATACTTTTCTAGCTACCTGCTAGAATAGATCATCGTATAGCATATAAGACTCATAAACTAATGTTTTTACATTTTGTTGCCTTGGTAACACTGTTTATATTTCTACTGTTCTCTGTGTTGTTGACAGCTGTCATTCTCAGTTGAGGTTATGCCTTTTATATTGTTTGTTTACTTACTTACAGTTTCTGTGAAAAGTGTTAGTTCATTGTGTTTTGAAGAACATTTGAGTGTAAACAGTGCTAATATTAGTTATTTTCAAAAATGCCTAGATCAAGTATTCCTAGAGTTTTTAAAAAACGCAAAAACATTGGTAAACCTAAATCAGAAGGAACAAATAGTCCTATTGCAAGTGAACCTACTCATAGGCCTATGCTGACACCAGACCAAGATCAACCCCTTTTGCCTGGGTCCACTATTGACATCAAAAGCTCATCACATATAAAGCTCATACCAAATTTAGACAAATATGATTCCTTTTCAAGGTCTGATTGTACAAATCTTATTATAAGCAGTAATGTACTTAAAAAAATACTATCTGAAGTTGCCGTGTGTCGGGACTGCGGTTCCGATCTTTCCCTCCGCGTAGGTAAACATGTAGGCCTAGCAGCAGAAATAATGTTTGAATGTGAGGGTTGTGATAGAAGAAATAAGTATTTTACTTCATCTAAAGTAAGCCTAGTGAAAGAAGATGGGAAAAAATGTGAAGTCTATGATGTAAATGTAAGGTATGTGTACGGCATGCGTTGTATCGGGAAAGGACAAACTGGTGGCAAGATTCTGGCTGCAGTAATGAACTTACCTTCACCCCCTACACGGTTTATAAAATACAACAAAATTATTGGAAAATATGTAAAAGATGTATGTTCACAGTCAATGTCATCAGCTCTAGAAGAAGCTGTGAAAATAAATGAGGACTCCAGAGACATAAGTATTGCCCTGGATGGTACTTGGCAAAAGCGAGGCCACACCTCGCTGAATGGCGTGGTCTCAGCTACAAGTTTCGACACAGGCAAGGTCGTAGATGTGTCCATCAAATCTAAATTTTGTAGATGTGAACAAAAAGATGAGGGCATTCATTTGCCTACTTGTATTGCCAATTATCAGGGAGTGAGTGGTGGAATGGAAATAGAAGGTGTGATGGAAATCTTTCAACGATCACTTGAAAAAAATGTTCGGTATGCTTACTACTTGGGGGATGGTGACTCCAAAGCATTCAAGAATGTAGAAGACAGGAAAATATATGGTGAAGACTTTGTAATTAAAAAGTTAGAATGTATCGGCCATATTCAAAAAAGAATGGGATCACGGTTGAGGGCATTGAAGCAGAAAAGCAAGGGAAAGAAGTTAGCAGATGAAAAGTCTATGTTCGGAAAAGGTAGGCTAAGTGATGCAGCCATACAAAAAATTCAAAACTATTATGGTGTAGCAATTAGGCGCAATACCTCTAACTTAGAGTCTATGAAAAAAGAAGTTTGGGCTGAATATTTTCACATTTGCTCGAGCAATGAAAACCCGCAGCACGGTCTCTGCCCTAAGGGTGAGACAAGTTGGTGTAAGTACCAAAGGGCAATGGCTGAAAACCTTACTTATGACCACACCAAGCATTTTCATTTGCCAGAAATTATAATGAAACAAATTAAGCCTACTTTTAGGGACCTAGCCAACCCTGACTTGTTGAGAAAATGTTTGCACGGTAAAACGCAGAACCCGAACGAGTCGCTAAACAGCGTAATCTGGGGTCGTCTGCCAAAAATAAATTTTGTTGGCCTCAATACCCTTTGTTTAGGTGTATATGATGCTGTAGCATCCTTCAATGAAGGTAATATTGCCAAGTGTCAAGTGTTGAAGAGTTTGGGAATTGAACCAGGACTAAACTGTGCGTCGGTGATGAAAGATCTGGACATCGCTCGCATTCAAAAAGGTGATCGAGAAGCTGCTGAAATCCAGAAGAAAGCTAGACAAAGCAAGAGACTCTTGAAAAGGAAGCTGGAGGATGATATGGAGGAGGATGATTGTGTAGCAGGTCCCTCTTATGCTGCTGGCATGTATTAGAAGGTAAATAAAACTTTTAAAGCCGTTTTTCCGAAAACTATATTTTTTATTATAAAATGTACCTTTTCTCAGGAACTATTTGACATAGGCCAACCAAATTTTTGTCTCTTATTTATTACATGCATGTACACACTTTGACGAAGAGCTTTTTCCAATGACTTTCTTTGAATAATAAAAAAAAATATATTATGACCATAAAAAAAGAATTTTTTTAAAGATTTTCTAAAAAGATTTTCATTTTTTTCTGTGTGTTTTTTTTTTACAATTCTCGTCGTTAAAGTGTGTAGAAAGGGTGTAAAAACAAGCCTGAAAAATTTAACTCCAATATCTTAAGTAGATTTCTAGAAAAGGAACAACAAAGTTGTTAAATTTAACATGGGCGGGATAGGGAGTACCGAACCCCCTTAAATCTGTCTCAATCATGCAAATTCTGCAAGCACTCTTTTGGCCCAGGTCTAGAGTTAATTTATGTAAAATAATATATGAAATAATTTATTTAGATGAAACAAGTTAAAAAGAAAACAAGTTAAGTTAGTATGTATTGTCAAATTAATGCTGAATCGTTACATCTGTGAATAAATGAGCACTATTAATGTATTTTAAATGGTGCATTCATGCAATGTGTAAAGTACAAAGAAATAAATTGAACACTAATCTATTTATATCCTAATTGCAAATATAGTATTCTAAAAAATTGTGATATGGTCAGATGGTGGACAGATTTACTCAGATATACACAGTTGCTATTTATATTTTAATTGTCTAGTTCACACATTTTATAGATACAAAAATAGAAAATTAAAAGCTATCATTATTAATACTAATATTTAATATAATTTTAACCTCTAACTAAGGAAATTTTAACATTCTAATATAACACTTTTGTCAGTTTTGCCAAGTATAAAATTATAAAACTATACTAGAGTTCTAAGTATTTCAATTTTATGAGTGGAAATAATTGTCTATACTAGAGAGAAGACAGAGCAAACACTTTATCTAAGAATAAAAAATCGCCTAAAACAGTTATTTTTTAATTTGGTCAAGTAAGTAATTGACAAGTCTTGGATTCAGTTAAACAGTTCTAAAATGATAAAACAAGAAATTACCTAACAAGAATATCAACATTTAATTAACTCTTTGTAATTAGATGGGACAGTATTCTGAACACAACGGAGTTGCTGGATTGCACATGGGACATGGCCATCTGAACAAAACAGAGTTGCTGGATTGCACATGGGACATGGCCATCTGAACAAAACAGAGTTGCTGGATTGCACATGGGACATGGCCATCTGAACAAAACAGTGATTTTTTTTATTTGAAGTGTTAATTCATAACAAAATGATCACATTATTATGAATACATTTTTATTAGAAAAACATAAGTGCATCATACAAAATAAAATTAATTTTTGATAGTTGATCTCAAATATTAATACTGGCATCACCATAATTGAATCCTAGGGAGCCTGGAGCAACAATAATACAACAGAACTACAATTAAAAACAAACTTTATAAGTAAAATCATTGACTACAGAAACAAGAAGACTAGCCGCTCAATGGGTCTAGTGAAGCCGTTTTTTTTTTTCATTCTATAAAATGAGTTCTTGTTCAGTTTTTACAGTTGACGTCAGCAGTCACTCTCTCTCTTCACCCCTCTTTCTTTCTCTCCGCAACTCACACTAGGGGTGTGCCAACCTGCTGCTTTTGCTTAAATGATGTAACAGTTCAATTTGCCAGCGCTGATGTGAAGTAACAGGAAATCAGGCTTGAAACTTACGGAATTGAAATCAACCGCCTGTTATGTTGTCTGATACAAATAGAAGCAGATAAGGCGAGCAGGATGTATAGAGTATCCATTTCCTGTTGTATCAGGTGGTCTCGCACATCAGTTAAACTGTATCAACTGATGCGGTTACTTTTGACCATCCCTAGCTCACAATGAAGAGACTAATAGCTGTGCTAATAATATGCCAAACCGTTATCTGAGTGCTGATTTGAGACCATTCAATATTAGATAGCTGCACAGGTTATCTAATACAACAAAGTCATTGCCTGGTCTGTCTGTTTTTATAGTCAATTGTAAAAAAAGTAAGGTAAAGTGCACAATAAATAATACGAAGATGATACGTTAAATTTAGAAAACATTAGGACACAAACCAAAACCTCTAAAAAACTAACAGTGTCAAATAACAGCTAAGTATTTATCACATATGTATATTTACTTGATAGAACATGTTTGACGGAAATTAGAAAAAGGCCCCAAACTTACAGACTCGAATAATTACTGGCAACTGTTCAAGATGATGATTACATTTTTAATGATTCAATTTAATTTTGAATCCAAACACAAACTTTTCAGTCTAAAAAAAAATAAATATAAACAATGAAAATAAATCAGAGTTTAATCAAAATATTTTTATAATTATAAATCTTTTGTTGATATAAATATCTACACAAGTACTTTTCTAAAAATAACTGCACCAGGTCTAAAAACACTGTCATTACTTTCCTGAACCAAATTTGAACACAAATATTTATATTGTTTTCATCACACATTATTCATTATTGTTGCTTAGCCAAACAATTTACCTTCAAGTGATATAGAATAAGAATAAATGTAATTATGTTTATTTCACTAGTTAAACAAAATAATAATAAATATAAACTCTACCTGCTAACCTGAAGTGATTTTTTTTTCTAAAATATAAAACCAAATTTAAACCTTGGATTCAAAATAGATATATTTTTGAGCAATACTGTGGATTAGATGGTTAGGAATTACTAGGCTGTAAAACGTCAGGTTTGTATTACTTGATATACAGAATTATGAAAAAAAAACTTACATTCCAGAGAGCATGTGCAAAGGCAGTGCTTAATTTTTGTTATAAATGGCTATATTGAAATTTTAATGATAACATTTGTTAACATAGTTTTTATATTTCGTAAAGCAAGTACTCTTGATTTTCTGAATGTGAAAGAAAATATGAATAAAATAAAATAAGTCCTCTCTTTAAAGATACTGTAAAAATAGGATTTTTTGTCAATTTTCAAAAATAAACAATGTATTATTTTTATCTATGATTTTGCTAACCAACAACTGAATTATTATGAATAAAGTAATTAGAATAATCAAATGATTCAGGTTAATTCAGTAGAGTTTATAAACATAGTTCGTACTCATCTTTCAAGGAGGATAAGTACAAAATAGTTAGAATGTCATGTTCACTTAACTACTGATATTGTCAGATGACATGTACACTAGGGGCTACTGAAGGTACCGTAGGGGAGAGATCACAGAGACTAGAGACAGATAGGCATCACACGGGACCCTGCACAGTACAGAGCCACTTTGGCGAACTGCTGGCCGTGTCGGAACTATCTCTCCAGATAGTTGGAGAGCCACTGAAACAGCGGCTCCTCATTGCGTCTTACCCAGTGGATGTTCAGCTGTATCGTCTCCAAACTTTGCTCAAGAGAGCGGCTGCCTGAACCAACGTTCAAATGGCGGAAGAACTTTGCTACCTATCAACAGACCAAAATTAATACAGTTATGCTCTGAACATTTCATCAAAATTAGTTAATTTTTGTGGAGTTGCATCTTACACAAATGTTACAGTTGTATAAAATGTTCCAATCAAAGTAATTATCTACTTATGTTTATGGGCAAGTGGGTGGGGTCTGTACCATTCTAAGGTTTAAGATTAATAAGCCGGCCAGCCTAACCCATGCGTTTTATTTCTTTGCTATGTATAAGCAGCCAAATGTCACACTGAAAAAGCAATATGAATAGTAAAAAAAAATAAATAAACTTTCTACTTTTTACTACATCCAATAATATGTTAAACTTATTGAATTAATAGAAATTATTTATAATTTAAATATTTATAATGTATTATTAGTTTAGGATATTTTTCTTTATCTGTTTGTATATGTCTTTGGCCCCAGTTTACCATTTACCAGGTCTGGTGTATGCTGCTTCCCTTTCTTTTCAATTTTTGTAATTTAACACAATCTTTCTGATATATTTTGATAAATTTATAGTCTTGTATTTATTATGGATACCTAAAAAAATTCTATTTAATTTAATGGAAATCAGGCCTCACTACTAAAAACAATATTTTAAGATAATAAGCTTTAAATCAACAGTCAATTTCTGGTAAATTGATTTGATTTGACTATATCAGAAAAAATTTTACAGATTTATAAAGTCAGATACTCTTATTACTGGAGAGTACAAAAAAATAAGATTTACTACTAATTTATCATCCCCGAGTTATACTAATGTCCAATTACATACAGTAGCGACACTCCGTTAAAAATTGGCAACAAGCTCGATCCAAGTGCTCCTACAATGGGACGACAGTAGTGCATATTTCTGCACTATTTACATCCATAACTATGATTATTAAATGACAAAAAACTTATATCTATTATATGTCATGGCACTTTTTCTACTGTTATTATTCCACTTTCTTTCTAAGACATAATGCAATACAACGTTAATGTGGTGTAGTTTTATGCTCCTGCTGTTAGGAGCACTGTCGTCACGCAAGTTACACAAAGGAGCAATGGAAGTGGCGTGACCATATATTGGACCATCATTATTGGACTGTGGTAATACTGAGTAGAAAAGTTTGAAGAAGGTTTGGTTGGGAGTAGTTTGTCAAGGGTCATGTGAGACCTATCACATTTTTACAGCAAGTGTTGTAAAAGGCTTTCTGTCCAGAATAACAAGGGATGATGTTTGATCCAAACAGTGATACCCACCCCATAGGTGTCATTTGGGGGTGGCAAATTTGCAGTATGGTATTTGCCACCCCAGAAATTTTACATGAAAGTCTGAAAACTTTACAAATAACTTTCAGTCAGAACAAATTTGAAAAGGGCACTAACTTCTTTTGATTTTCTTCCACAGATTTTTACTGTGGAATAACTGAATCAGCCTATTTTGTTATCTGTTTATGTAGTTAATAAGTAGGGTCTAATGTAACATGCAAGCGTGACAATCGCTAGCGGTGTCTTTGACGTCCGATCTTGGCAACAATGTAATATTCAGACTGCAGGTTCACACCCTGAGATTTGGCAACAAGGGCAATTCCATGTTTGATACTGATTACTAAGTCAATTAAAATAATAAATACTTATTATATTTTAAATAGTACTCAATAATAACTTCATTTTACTCAGTAGAGTACCCTAAACATGTTGTTTATCAAACTGAAAATGTTTATGGTAGGCATTATGTTGAATAAAATTAAGTTATTTAAATATGAATATAAATGAGTATAAAGATTCCAAAATTCAGTTTAGACTTTGAGTTGTGAGAACATTGTATACTTTACAAATGGTTTGGTTTATAAATTGTGGTAAATAGAAATTAATATTTTGTTTAAACCCAATAATGATGGCAATATTGTTTTTGATTAATAAGATAACGCTCGAAAATGATTTTATTGGGTCAACTGAACTTTATGAGAGCTATCTATAATTTTACACTTAATGACAATAATTATTATGAAAAAACATTATTTCATTATATGTACTATTCGGTAGTCAGTGGCATCATTACAACTTTTTAACTGGGGTGGCAATAGTCAATGCTGGGAGCAGTGTTTTTTCATAATAATTATTGTCATTAAATGCAAGGCACAGGCAAACAGTTGGTTAGTTTATAAAAAAAATTTTCATTTAATTTCATTGAAATAAAATAATTTTTGAATTTAAACAAAAATAATCATTTTATGTTTTTTTCTATATTAAAATAATGTTTTAAACTTTATTAATGTTTCTGTTTTGAAATAAAGCAATAAATGCATCATCACCTTTTGCTTTACAGGACATTTACAACTTCTTTGAGAATTGACAATGAAAATAGTTTTAGCCACATGTAACGACTTTTTAGACAATGAATGGCATCACTAATGGAAACCTGAGAGCAACCAAATTGTAGAAATGAGTCTGACGAGAGAATCAAATCCATCCAGCCCATCATGAGGCTAATAAAATTTCCACTACAACTTTTACATCATCTGCTATAGCTAGGGTGATAGAATTTTTAGATAATAAATTAATAATAGTCTGTTTAATAAGAAAATATTTATCCTATTGCAATAATATATTAAACTCATATTTTTTTTCTATCTGTATATAAGTTGAATATTTCAGGTAATTCTGATAAGTGGCTCTGGTTGGCGGTAACATATCAAGCCATCTCCCTCCACGATCCTACTCTATAACTTTGTTTTCTTAAAATTAATAAGGAACTGGTTATTTCTTTTCAAATGAATCCAGATTGTAAAATACGATCTCCAAAGTAACTGTAAAATATGTTATTGAATTCATAAAAAATAGGGGACACCCCTGCACGGTCATGTGCCAACCCTATTACTCGCTGCACTCGTGATAACTCTACCTTCAGCCTCGGCGTGCGAGTTTTGACTACAAATATTAGTGATTAAACTGTATTAAGTAAAATCATAATATGGAATTTTATTTACAGCAGCTTACTCACTGCACTTGAGATGCAATGTATTTATAGTCTAAATATGACCAACCAATGTCTAAATATGACTCATCCTATTTTAAAATAATGTTAATTTTATTTAACAACTGTTGATTAATTAAATTATTAAAATAACTCCCATTAGATTAGCATTAGAGGCCAGTGAGGAGAGCCATACAGTTGGATGTGAATAAAACCATGCTTAAAAATCTTCCTTCTTCTAAGTCTCACGATCAAATGAATGGTGCAGTAAAGGACACACAGACAGACATTCATTCGTTTTTTATACTTATAGATCAAACAAAACCTCCACTGAATCAATCAAACTCTCTTTAACATTAATAAAGATCTATAACCTTCTCAATATATTGACATCACTATTTGCACTTCATTAGATGTTAAAACTTTTTCATAAACATCACTATTTATATTTGAACAGCTGTTAATTTTTGACTAATTTAAATCTCTCACTCCTTGTTATTCTATGGCAAAAAAACTAAGTTTGAGGGCTTACCGTATCCTTCAGGAAAAATTATACTAAACACTGAAATGCACTCCTTGTTGCACAACTAAAATTTTGTGATATCTCAATCGCTAAAATTTATGAAGAAATAAGGGAGTAGTTGTGTTAACAAAATTCGGCGTCACTAATAATATATAAGGAAGTTTGAATTAATTTTTAGTGGTAAGAAACTATACAAGACATGCAGCAGACTTCATAACATCCCAACACAGGCTAGTCCTTTATACTTTGGTTCAATATGCATAACTGTCTTCTAGAACATCTGTGGACCATGGGAGGCAAGACCTTAAAAACAACCTAACTGTGTGGCTGGGATAGCTGTATTGTTTCTGTAGTATCTTATTTTCCTTCTGTACAGCAGGGTCTAGTTTTATATCAGTGGTTATTCCATCATTTCCAGACAGAAGATTGTCTTCTAACAAACTGCTAAGGTGTTATTGAGTTTAATGAAGGGAGTTAGTATTGACCCACCCGTCCACCTATACACGTACAGTGACATTGACCGATCCACCCACCCTTATACGTAAAATGGTATTGACCCACCAGCTCACTTATACAAGTACAGTAGTATTGACCCACCCTTAGACATACAGCGGTATTTGTAACCTTTACACCATTGACAAATATTTTAATTATTAAACCATTATAATTTGTATTTCACAATTTGGTGCCATAGTATTTCTTAAAGAAATTGCACAAATAAAGATATTCATTCATAGTTATAGGAGTTAATAATACCAAAAGACTTTAAGAGATACTTAAGAAAAAAATCAATTTTACCAGCTTTCTTAATGATTGTCTCATATTTGTGAAGAATGCTTACTTAACTTTAAAATTTCCTTCTTTTCAATTTAGTAAATAGTAACGGGAGAGCGAGCTTCGTCTCAGTTGAATTTTACAAACTGAAGATATAGCAAATGGTATAATGTGATTAAGGAGATAAATACATATATTTTGATACCCTACTTTCTGCTAGAAGTTGATAATGGTTCCATATTGGTTTTTCTGCTATAATTCGATAACACGTTAGTTCAGGCAAACAACGCTGATTTTATAATGGTTAATCTTATTCTACAAATGCAAAATAAATAACATTAAACTGCTAAGTAACTATAGCAACATACACGAAAACCACGGTACCTAGAAAAGAAGATGGTAGATTTAGTTACCAGTATTCAATAGAACAAACAAATCAGCTGATTTCGCCCATATGACGCCACAGTCTACTGCGCAGCCTCGTCCTGATACACAGGAAGTCTAGAAGCCTCTAGGGCAAAAATTAGAACTGTCCCAGGGTTGAGACGGGTGCTAGTCGATTTCTAGTGGTTGAAAACCCCAATGAAAATTTAAAATGCTAATCTTAAAAACAGTAATCATGAAAATTGTTCTAATTTATTACAAATAATCCAAGAACAAATATTAATTAATCAACAACATACTAGACAGAATTATTAAAGTTAATTATAAAAATCTTGAGAGGTCACAATGTTTAGTTTGATGGGCTGATCTGAAATGGTATCCCATATAATATTTAAGAAATAAAGTAAAAAGGCAAAGATAGAAAAAAAGAATAGTAAATATTAAATGAGAGGGGTAAAATAGAATGTTTAAGCCCTAAAAGAGAGAAAGCCTAGACAACTGAAAACTTATTGCAGATGGGAGGAAACTAATAATTTTAAAGACCCCATGCATTTGTACAAGGTAAAAGAAAACTGTTAGCTCTTAAAGTTACTCTTACTCTTCAGTATTTTAAACGTTCTTTATTTTGATTGGTCAGCAAGGGTGTTTATTTTTATTTTATTTTATTTTCCCACGGTTTAACCAATTTTACAATTACGATAATAACAATAACATACAAGGTGTTCAAACAAAGTTACTACCCTTCAGAAGTACTCCGTTGGATCTCAGTTGGAGTGAAACAAGTTTTAAAAGGGATCAGCCTAATAACAGACAGCTACAGACTACATAATAAATTTGTTACATATAATCACTCACTACTTGAAGATCCGGGTCCTAGTAATTATAAAAGTATGAAACCTTATCGGACTACTACCTCTTTGTAATCGAACTGTGTGGCAAAGTGTGAGGTGACAGTGGAGATGAGGCTGCCCATGGTGAAGGTGGAGTTGCCAAAGAGTCCTTGAAGAGAAGACCAGTGAGCTTTAAGGTGTCGCCACGCTAGAAGGCGACCCTCCGGGTTGGACGCTACTGTTGCTATCACGATCTTCACATCCTGTGGACGTACCTTGTCCCGGTCCAGCGTTGCCAGTAGGTACCTGTCAGAAAAAATTGTTAGCAGTTTGTTACACCTGCTGCCATATTGGATTTGATTCTCCATCAGGCCAATGTTAATTTCATAAAAATGATTAGTTTTTTAATTAGCATAATACATGTTGGTACAAATACAGTACAAGTGAACGTTACACAACACAAATATATTACAATATAAGCACAAAGTGCACAAATATACTACAATATAAGCACAAAGTGCACAAATATATTATAATACAAGTACAAAATGCACAAATATTATGGTGATCGATTTTGAATTACACACACCTTCCTCAGACCAGAGGGATTTACAAATGAAATCTGAATCCTGAAATCTTTCTTTTGCAAATTCCTCTGGTCTGAAGAAGGTGTACGTGGTTCACCAAAATCGATCACCATAATATTTTTGCATTTTGTACTTGTTTTGTAATATATTGTGCATATATTTTAATATATTTATTTGTGTTGTGTGATGTTCACTAGTACTGCAAAAAAAGATTACAGCTTTATTTATGAACTTACAATTTTATACTTGATCTTTTTTTAAAGATAACACAATTGTCTAAGGTCTCCTGTAATCAGATTTTAGTTGTTATCCCTTGATTTATTTTTTAAGTACAAATAAGTATTGTTTTAACTCAATATTTAAAAAAAATTAAACAAAACCAATAGGAAAAATCTATCTTAGGGAGCACTAGTTAAACTTATCCTATAAAGCAAGTTAAAATTTGATATTCACATTTATAAAAAATTAATCATGAAACGATTTCAAGTAAAGTACGGTAATGTTCAACTGCAAAATGCAGGGGTCAGCTACTGATAAATGTGCTGTCTGGTGGTTAAGCGTAATGGATAGAAAAACTCTGAAAATATAGTTTTTAATAAAAAAAAAACACTTCATTCCACAGTCATTCCAATGTCCTGCATAAACACACTGCTTCACACAGAACAACAGCTTAACTTTACCTCTGTAAAATCCAAGGATCGGAAGCAACGCCCATGACACGGAGCAACAGTTTTCTCTCACTGGGAACACCGCTGCTGTTGTACTTTGACCAGCAGTACTGCCACTCCTTCACACCCCCATATTTGATTCCAGCAGTGTACACTACCTCCCGAAGGTTGGGTGGTATTCTGGTGCCCTTTGTCATCCAAGAGTGGAATTTGTTCTTGGCTTCCCTGACAGTTTCTTCTACGTCACACAGAACTGCAGAAGCTAGAATGTCTGAACGCATCAATCTAGAAGGTAAACATTGATTAGAATTTGTTTTTATTTAGGCAAAGCCTTTACAATTTATATTTTCCAAATTAAAAGTTTGTTAAAAATTTTTTTTAAAAAATTTA
>JAQJVL010008378.1:0-19971 GCA_035578905.1 Stictocephala bisonia
TGAGGATGGAGAAGGAGAAATGGTGCTAAGACGCAGAACAAAGAGAAAAGCAAAAGAAAAAGTGAAAAAATTTGAAAATTTAGATGAAGACCACCTGTTTTCCGATCTTTATTCATCAGACTCTGACCCAGTTTGGACACCTGCTGAGGTAGAGTCAAAAGTAGTGTTTTATTTAAAACTTATATTGTAAATCAATAGGTTCTGCAGTTATCATTTTTACCATAAGATATCATAATGGTATATCAGTAATTGTGAGATGTTCATTACTTCACTTGGTTAACCCAAGGAGTGTTGGTACTAATGTTGTGTAATGTCGCCAAATTTTCAGTGATTTGTAATACTTTTTTTTAAATTCGCTGTATATTTATTATTAGCATTAGAAAGATGAAACTTGTATCATTTTTATTAGTAATAAATTAATTTTAATTATTGGTAATGGACAAATTTTCAAAATTTTTAAAAAGTTTTTAAATGTTATTTATAAATTTTTTATAAAAATAAATTTTATAAGTAGATTGACGGTCATTTATGTATATAAAATTATGATATTAGAAAAACTGAGATATTCAAGTTGTGCAGAATTTCATTCTGAACAAAAAAACATATAATTATATAGGCAAACATTTATACAACATATATTTATGAAGTAACAATAAATATGTTGCCTAGCAACGAATATGCCAACTTTAGCATGCATAATTATAATGTTTATAAACCATGCTTTACCTTGAATAAATAATCCTGAAATGACTAACTATAATACACAAACACTAAAAGTCACACAAAGCATAACACAACACATCAACAAACATAAACAACTGCCGCTTGGTATGGAGATCGAGACTGGCAAGTTGATTGACAGATGACGACGGAAGAAGTAAACAAAGAATTATTTCTGCCACTGTGCCTCATCTGACAGTCATAGAGCAAAACCAAAGACATGTAAACAAACACTAATTCACGGCCTTTCAAATGATATATATTTGAGACGACTTTGACTTTTTTTCCCGACTGTGAGCGACATTAATCGAGTGAGTGCACATCGCCTCAAATTGAGGCGGTAACATTTTATGAAAATACCGATCGTCTCAATTTGAGACGATCAACATTCCTTGGGTTAAATGAGTTTTTGTAAAACTATGTTCTTAAGCCTAGTCCCCACTTGGAAACCAAACATTGTGTCTTGTTTCTTAATGTTAGTAAACAGTTTGCAAAATGTTTTGAAACAACAGAGAAACATAAATGTTAGTCATTCATTTGTGTCCACAGTAGCACCACGACGATGTTTCCCGAGATGTGGACTGAAGACGTTCTTGGTTTGTATCCGAACCATCCTATTTTCTTAGTTGAACTGGCTCTATTTTTCTCCTTGTGTTTATATCGAAATTGTATTTTCAAAACTTTTATTTATTATTTGTCCTTATCATCGGTGCTCACGTCAAAAAGTAGCACGATTTCCTTTAGGACGTCACCTTTCTTATCTCTATTCTTGTAGCCTGGTGAAGTTATGGCCTACAAAACTCTGCGGGAATGAAACTCTTTACTTAAATTTGAAATTTGTTCCATGCAGTAGTACACATATTGAACGGTTACAACTAGTACTACACACTTGCAAGTCGCCTAAAAGCAACTCCTGATGACTCATTTGAGCATCCTTTTCCGTTAAATGTTGTCTTCTAGACGGAAACACGTTTGCGTGTTTTCGATTTGGTCTTGAAAACAGAAAACACTGTTTCTCGGTTCCAGAAACACGCTTGAATGTTTGCAAACAGTTGGGAAACATCACAAAAACACTGGAAACAGTTTGCAAACACTGTTTTCGGAAACATGTTTGTAAGTGGGGACCAGTTTTAGTTCCTAAAACATTCATCATGGGTGCTTAGCAGTTTTAGATTGATATTAACTCTTATAAATTATTGTTGTAAGTTGTATTAACTGTACCTTAGTTACAAGCATGGCAATTTGATTTAACGAGTCCATCCATGAACAGATTGGCCCGTTTTTGGATTGTATAAATTCAAAAAGTTGTCCATAACTTTAATAACTTTTAGCCTACAAGTCATCACATATTTCATGTACAAACAATATTAGATGCTAAGCCCCATTGATTGCAATAATTAGATACTGGTCATGGTTAAAGGGCACTAGGCCAGGAATTAGTATATTGGAGGGTTAGGACATCAGCAAATTTACCTTAGAAGACAAGTTCACTAACACCAAAGTAGTAGTAACTTACACAAAAGGAACACATAACCACACAAATTTTCAGTGGCACTGGCACTTTCTTCAGGTGAGGATAGGAGGAGGGAGGGAGGAGGAGACAGAGAGATAGAGAGACACGTAAAATATATATTATGTACTTTTTAAACTTATGCATAGAGTGTAAAATCTTGCCGTGCAGGGATCTACAAGAATCCAGGCCGGAACCATATTGGATGACTTCATGCCTGGCTGTGTGTCTTGACTCGCCTTTGAGACTAAACAACTTTATTTTGGAATTATAAGAGTTAGTCAGGCATCCCACTTCACATTTTTCATGTAGGAATCTCTTTTTAAGTATTTTGTCTAAATTGTAGATAGTAACTATAATAATTTTGTCAGTGATAATCCGCCTTGCCTTTTTACTGTAAATCCACAAATATAATAGAGATTTGTTTTCTATTTTAGGCGTCAGAGGATGATACTTATGGGAGGAGACGAAGCAGCCGGGGCAAGCGAAAGATACCTCCTAGTAAAAGCAAAAACCCCCCATCATCTCGATTCTTAGATTCTTCTGATGAAGAAAAAAATGCTTCAAAAGCATCAGAGGAGAAAGCTAATAACATAGGTAAGGTTATGATACAAATTGATCTGTGACCTAGCCTTAAACTGTCAGGGTGTTTACTTGGTATGATGTCATGGAAATGCCCTTATTTATTTATACATTTTGTTTTACACATTTGGCCTCACCAAGTTTTATGTAACTTGTCGGTGAGGTCCATGTAATAAAAATTTATATATATGCATGTGACATTTTTTTATTTTACATCCAAAATGAGGTGGTTTAGGGCGGCACTACAATCTTATCTATTATTTCATGCAGTTACAATGAAAGTGATAGGATGGCACGGCCATGTTTGCACTGTCTGTAAACAATTTGTTTTTAACACAGAAGAAACTGGTTTGCATTTTAAATTTCTGTCCACTCCAGTTTCCTCTATGCCCATAACAGTTTTTCATTTAAAGCCGTGCCTAAATGTAAGTTGTGTTTTTCTGTCTGTTCTAGAATTAACAAGAAGTGCATTCTGTGGTTGACACTACCCATCACACAACCCATTTCTTTTTCTTATACTATACTGTAAATGAAGTCCGGATTTTGATTAGAAGACACAGAAGTCGCAAAGGACCACGAATTTCACATCCACTATTACACTACGTGTTTGGGAATTGCGTAGTCACACTAGTATAGCTGCATTTTTTTATTATTTGATGATTAAAGTACTGTATTGTGCTTCCCTTCGAGTCATTATTGTTATGTTGTCACCATTGCATCATATTATGCGATTATATTTTTGACATTTATAGCCATTGATTGCTTAAACGTTTTTATTTATTTATTTATTTTTTTTTATTCATAAGACGTTGATCGTCAAGATATGGGCGAATATGGATTTCGAATGAGTGTGATGAGTGTAGATGAGTGTATATATTTATTTATACATGTAAATAAAACACTTAGCAATCTCTTAAATATTTAATAAAAAAGAAATCGATTTTGTTTATTAAATGTTCAAAAGATTGCCAAAGATTATATCGATCAATTTGCAGGCTATCATTCGTTTACTATAAATGCAACAAAATAATAGCGTACATGTAAAAGGGAATATAAAAGAAGGAAATCGGCCACTCCTTAAAAAAAACATTGAATTCTATTGACATGCATATTGATCCAAAGTACATTTTTGTTTTCAGTCTTTACCCTGGGACTCTTGCTTACCTTTTACCAGGGTAATATGAATACATACCCGGTCCACATTCTTTACATTAGACTCATCAACAGCACCATAATAATAATTTTTATTTTATGGCTAACATTGGACCATTAGTCATCATTATGGTGCAGGTGTTTTTCTCGAAATATTTTTCATTCGCTCGTATTTGTTTTACTAAACTAGCTGTTTACCCATGGCTTACTACAGGACTAACATATAATTTAAACAGTACTGTCTTAGTTTATTTATGGTAGCTTCGCGTTCCAACCCTGTCACTCTCTACGATTGGAGGAAAGCTCGGCCTGTGGCCTCGCCAGAACACTTTGCTATGTGCACTATTATGGAACTCACCCTACAGCCTCACCGGGACACTTGGACTATGTCAAAATTAATGTTGGTTTTTGAGGCAGTGGAGCCCATGAATATAGTCTTTTCTAAAATCTGATATATTAGGAATGGAGAGAAAAATACCTTTACCCTGATATCCCACTTGGGTGAGTTTCAAAAGTTTTTATTTAATTTATTTCTTTTAATAGCTGATGATGAATTAAATAAAATAACCCCAAGAATAACATTGAAAGGCTAGAGGGACGGAGCTCTTCAGTTGGACGTGAATAAAACCACACCAGAAACCTTCCCAGGAATGAAATCTACAACTTTTAAAGATTCATGGCGATCCTATGAAAGATTTAGTAATGCATAAAGGACAGACACACATACATGACATATATATGTGTGATGTACTTATCTTGAAGGATAGTAAGCTTGTCTGACTTTTCTTTCAACTCCTCAACCGTAACCATAGCACTCTCATGTCGTCCTTGATTTCTGTAATCCACCTGATACTGCTCTTATTTAACATTCCATAAGCTCTCTATTATTCTTCTGCTTATCCTATTCTTTCGTGTCCTCATTAAATGTCCTAAAAATGAAAGGCATTTCTTTTTTTGTTCTATTTCTTTATAGAATGTTTTATTACAGGTTAGTCTCCGAACTCCATTTTTTAAATATTTTTTTGTTTGTGATTGTCCTGACTATTCTTCTCCCTATCTTGAGTAACCTATCTATTGCTTCAGTGATTCTTGTTTCAAATAAAGTTTCACTTGCATTTGTTTTTTGTAGCTGTGTAACTGTTAAGTAATGAATCAATTTTGTGGCCATTAAGAGACATCTTTTGTTGTATGTGTTTTTTGTAACATGTTGTGTTTTAATCGTCTCATTCTATCTTGCCATGACAGCTTCTCACTTGTGTTGTTGTTGTGACTTCTCCTAAATATTTAAATTTTTTTCAACAACTATTTTTTTGTTCTCCAATTAAAATTTTATTTGCCAATGGTGGTTCACTTAGCATTATTTCTTTGTTATCAAAAGATATTCTTAAACTAATGCTCTGAGCTGTTTCCTAAAGTGATGTTACATGTTATCAGGTTTCTTGACTATTGTTGGTTAGATATTTTTAGGTCTTCCAACTTGATATTCTTTAGACTGTCTTTGTACCATTCTCTCAGTATGTATTCTTGTGCACACTTTAAAAGAAGTACCAACAAACTGTCACCTTGTCTTAGAGCAGTTTTTACCAGAAATAGTTCTGAAAGAGTTTTTTTTTCCTTATGGTTAGTTCTGTCAGTTTAATCAGTTTTAGGTGGAGTCAATCATAGATTTTATTTTGACTGAAAAACAACAAACTATGCAAGATATTAAATTAGTTGATTCTATATTTATTTAATATAACTATAAATATTATATATATTTGATATTGAGGGATTGTAAAGCTTAGTGCTTTTTCGGAGGACCAGTTAGTAGAGGAAACACTACAAAAAACATTACCATGAACAATCACAGGGAGATGCGTTTTATAAGTAGAAAGTAATGAAAAGGAACCAACTGTACCTTTAGAGGAGATAGTGCATATCTTGGAGCGAAGAACTGAGAAGATGAAATGAAATACGTCTTTATTTAACCAGGCGAAGTTGGGACTAGAAAGTCCCTTCTTCCACTTAACCTGAGATGAGATGACCGTAGAGATGGATCCACCAGGCCTGGGATATCGATGTTGTCCAGCGGTCAGTTTGGAGCACAACACAACACTTTAGAATTTAAAATGCTGAGTAGATTGAGAGAAGAGAAATTGAGAAACAAAATACACGATCACTGACTAATGAAACCAAAATTACACAATATGAGAGAGTCACGGCAATCGGGACGTGAAATCCGAGCGAACCGTTCCGCATAGCATCATAAGTTCAACTGGTGTTTTAATTTTAGGTAGATGGGTGAAGCGTGTTGACGGGGTTCACACCACCGGTTACAAGGGTTAGACAATGTCACCTGATATTTGACTTTTGGCAAGTGCATGTGCATAGAGGCTAGTAATATTATTTAAATTTCAAGATAGTAACAGGTGAATATGTTATGAGTATGTGAGTAACAATTTATGCTTAAGAGATTATAAAAACCGATAAGAGGAACAAACTATTAAATTACTTTATTATGAATTACAAGTAACTATATGTACAATATTTAATACTAAGTACGGAACAATATAAATTAATAATAATTTAAAAATCATTTAATAATTTTGAAAACATTGCAGTGTAAAAATGACTGGGTTTGGGAATTAAATTTAAATTATTTTAGATACAATTTTAAAAATAGTGGTGTCTGTGTCACTTGTTAAAGCAGGGTGATCAAGAAAGGCTTTACATCTTCGAAAATTCTTATAAATTTGTACAGGAAACAATAGAGCCGATTTTTTAGTGTCAATTTGTCGAGAAACATGCCTAGTTTTGACTTGTGTACTTCACTAGTATTGAATCATACCATAAGGAGCACTAGCGGCAGATAAATTGGGCTGCCTTTACTGGACCCGATGTATTTTTGAGTTTGAAGAATTTAAGTTTGTGACAATGTTTACATGTAAATTCTGTACCATGTACAGCAAAGATCCTTTTAATAGGCCTACATTTTATAAGTGGCATAAATGTTTTTAGAAACATGGTGGTTCTTAATACATTTATAAACAAGCGGTCTTTAGGACGTCCAAGCATATCCGATTTAGTTGTTGAGCAAGTAAGACGAGATTTTGTCATCAGCTATACAAAACAACTGGTATGTGTAAAAAAAATTTTTTTGCATTTGAAACCTTACAAATTGACAATTGTACTTGAAAAAAAAACTGATAAGATTGTGTGTAAGAACTTTAATGGGGATGTGTTATATAGATTAGATGAGGCTGCATTTTTTGGACAGTGTAATCTTTTCCACTTATGGACAAGTTAGCATACATAGTATACTCCTTATAATCAAATTAAATCTCTTAGTCAAAAATATTCTGATTGTTTTATTTCATTGTCATTTTTTAAGGGATGTGTGTCATCTGCAATTTGGTGTTTGAAAACTCTGAAGACAGTATCAGATGTGCTGATTGTAAAAAGTCGTTCCACTCCAGTTGTTGTAGCCTTTCCAGTATGCAGAGACGCAAGAAGCTTGGCTCAAAGCGTAGATTTTGGAAATGTGATGCGTGCAAACCTGCTTCAAAACCTAGTAAGTATACTATATCAAAAAGATTGCTTTTGTAAATTTTTGTTAGTATAACTAACAAACAGTACTTATGTATATTCACTCAAAAAGAACAGATAATTAAACCAGTTAAACATCAATATAACACGAGAAGGGCAATAAACGTAGAAGCGCAGGTCCCCCGAGTAGTAGTCAGCCAATATATTAAACCCCTTTTACTTTGTTAACTTCCTTTATCGAAACATTCCTCTATGGATTAGGAGCCTCAAGGTGCCAAAAGATGTTTACAAACGGGTTATCACTCAATGGCTGTTAGATATTGGCCTTGACCGTGCCGAGTCCCTTATTAGTTCCGAATACTCCTGTATGACTCGACCAAACATCTAACACTGAACTCTGTTGACGTGAATACTATATACGTTACTGGTATATGAATATAAATTAATTACAGTCCTGTAAGAAAGTGAAGTGGGAACATCAGGTTATGTCTTTTAAAAATTGTATCACCGCAGGATGACAAGAAGTTGGGAATAAGTATTCTATTTTAAAACTCTACAACAGTCAGTAAAAATATGAAATAATAGAATTTAGTGGTAAGATCTAAAGTAATGTCCATAGTCAGCATTGTGGATGGACAATTTCATCTAACGTTATATTTGTTGACAATGAAAGCAGATAATTCCTTCCTTCATGTTAACCATTCTCCAGTATAATTGTTTCATTCCTACCTTTTGTATTTCATCCTCCTATTGAGTCCTTGAAAGTATTTGAATTCGCCACTTGGTTTTAAGTACAGGATACTGTTGTCTGTTTACCAAACGGAATTATCGTATTTATCCTGTCGTGTAACTAACGCAAACTGTATTACCTCTTAATAGTGCAGAGAACCATTCAACATTTTGAAAGAACAAAATGATCGTATCAATACCACATTTGCCGTACACATTGGCGACGAAAACATGGATTATTGATTCATCATTTCGTTATAAGATAAACAAACTGTCAACCATTTACCACTAATATAAAACACTGGAATAAAATATTGACTGGAACAATAACAGTAACAATAGTAAATTACGGCAAGAAATCTAATACTGTATTGTAAAATCACAACATACAACGATTCTCAACCTTTAAGGCTATGTGCCCCCAAATGAGCATTGATGTGGGGTCACGCACCCCTCCAATATGTGGTTAGTATTGCCGTACAATCGGAAGGTTAGTTTAGTTTGACAAAAAAATAATTGTTAAGAGGGCTCCGGAGTCAGATTGAAAATCGCATTTTAGTTTGGCGAACGACCACAGGGAGCGGTGTTTAGTGCAGTACGTTGTCTGTGTTGGTAGTTGGTGTTTTAGGTCCTAGGGGCGCTCTGTGGCTGGGTCGTCAAGGCATTTATTGCTCGGCCGTTCGCCCCTCGCACCATCACTTCACTTTCTTTCTAAATTTTTATAGAACAACAGAATGGAAGGGACAGGTGATTGACACCGCCAGCCAACAGGGTTTTCTAGGGCCTTCCGTGGTCCGCTTGGCCTCATTCCTTATGGTAGTACAAATAAATGAGGTAGAGTTGCATCGAGCAGGTAATTGGGTCATCACACGCTATGAGTGGTATTGTCTATGCAATGTACCTAATGAAACTAGCCCTACGCATATTAGACGAACCAATTAGTGAGCGACAAGTTTTTAGTTTTTAACAGTTTATTTGTCCTCTGCCCTTCCAATTTCATCTACAAAAAAAGTAAATATTGACCTACC
This sequence comes from Stictocephala bisonia, assembly GCA_035578905.1. NCBI lineage: Eukaryota > Metazoa > Arthropoda > Insecta > Hemiptera > Membracidae > Stictocephala > Stictocephala bisonia. The sequence continues at coordinate 9,247 of JAQJVL010008378.1, forward strand.
CGCCCACCCATACATGTATGTGCATAAAGATAACTTAGAGTTAACACAATGTAGTAGCAATAGTAGTCTTACAGAGCAAAATCCCTCAGACTTGCTCCTAAAGTCTAATATAGGATTTTATTTTTAAATATACAGGGATTGCAAAATAAAGTACATATTTTAGAAAGTTTTTTGCCAGTAAGTAAAATTAACAAAATATCAATAATCGGTTTATCTGAACATTGGCTTAGTGAAGGCACTCCTGCTCTATTCTGCCCAAAAACCTTTTATTGTCCAGCTGATTTTTGCAGAAAGGATAGAATCAGGGGTGGAACTCTTGTGTTCATTGATAAAACATTAAACTCAAAAAAGATTGATGTTAGTAATTACTGTTCTGAATTAGATTTTGAAGTGGCTGCAGCCGTTATTGATTCACTTAAAGTGGTGGTGGTATCTATTTATCATTCCCCTTCAGGAAATCCGCACATATTCTTGGAATTACTAGAAGAATTTTTATCTTTTATCTCATTTTACGGAACCTATTCAATTGTAATTGGGGAGGATATAAATGCCAGCTTCGATGTAACGTCAAACCATAAAACCACAAGAGATTTTCTTAACATTTTGAGGCAGTTCAACTACTTCTGTGTTAACAACACTCCAACAAGGGGTGACCGTTGTCTCGACAATATTTTTGTTAACTGTCCAGGTCAAATTTTATCGTCCGAAATATTTGTCTTTCCTTTCTCAGACCACAATGGGTTAATTTTAAATATGGGAAACTCTAATAAGCTCGACTGGAATAAACCAGAAAGATATAATACAAATCTTGGACATATGAACTCTTTTACAATTAGCTTTCCAAAATCAGCAATCCACAATCTCGCTGATAGTTTAATCTCGCATGACTGGAGCGTCCTTATTAACAATGAAAATTTATTAAGTGCCAAATACTTTTTTCATAGTTTTCTTAGTGTCATAGTTAATAAAATAACTTATTTCTCAACCATTAAAAGATGCAGAAATAAAAATAATAAGGTAAAACCAAATAAACAATGGTACACCAAGGAACTGGCTCAAATGAAAGAAAGGCTCTTGTTTTTGAACAAACTTGTAAAAAGTTCAAATTGTGATAGGCTACACGCAAATTATATTGATCTCAAAGGGCACTATAAAAAGTGTATTGAGAGCGCTAAACTAAATTATAACGCAGCACAAAGTGAAAATAGCGATAATAAATGTAAAGCAGCCTGGAATCTAATAAAAGATACCACTAACAACACACCAAACCACACTAAAATTGGTATCTCACCAGATTGCTTTAATACATTTTTTATTGACTCGGTTGAGCAAATAAAAAATAATATTGAATATTCTAATAGAGATAGTTTGAGCTTAACTCGTAACTATCATATAGAAAGAAATAGCTTTAACTTTATAAAAGTCTCAGTTGATGACGTTACTGAAGCTGTAAAGAGACTTAAAAAGTCTGACAGTAAAGACATTTTCAATATATCCAATAATATGATTATAGATATTTACCATACCATATTAATACCTTTAACTCTAAGTATTAACAAATGTTTGAATGATGGCTATTTTCCAGAGGAGTTAAAGCTTTCCAGAGTCTGTCCAATATACAAAAAGGGCCCTAAAAATACACCAGAGAGCTATCGCCCAGTATCAATTGTTCCCATTTTATCAAAAATAATTGAAATAGTAGTGCATGACCAATTAGTGACATATTTAGAAACACATAATTATCTAAGTCTATCCCAGTATGGTTTTAGAAAGGGCAAATGCACCATAGATGCAATAGATGTACTTATCAAAGATGTTGTGAATGCCTTTGAGAACAGGGTTTTTGCTCAGGCCACCCTGTGTGACCTGAGCAAGGCTTTCGACTGTGTAGATCACAACAAATTGGTCCTAAAACTAAACTATTATGGTATAACAGGAATCACCTCAAATTTCTTTCAAGGTTACCTGTCAAACCGCAGACAAAAAGTTTGTGTTGATGGAAACTGGTCCGATGAGGCTAAAGTTTCAATAGGGGTGCCTCAAGGATCAGTCTTGGGCCCACTGTTGTTTTTGTTACAAATAAATGATCTTTCCAAAAATGTCAAGGCTAAATATTTTTTATATGCTGATGATACAACTTTTATAAATGAAAATTCAAATTTCAGTGAGCTACAACACCTTGTCAAGGAAACTGTACAAGAGGCCTCATTATGGTTTAGGTCTAACGGATTTTTACTCAATGAAGCTAAGACTCAGAATATAGTTTTCAGCTTAAGACAAACACCTTCAGTTGATATAACTGATACTTTTTTTACCACCGTAAAATTTCTGGGTATCCACATCGACAGTACTCTGATTTGGAATTCACATATTGAATACCTATCAAAACGATTGTCGAGAGTTATTTTCTTACTCAGGCGTTTATTGTGGTGTGTACCAGAAAACTATGTCAAATCCGCTTATTACGCCTTTTTTCAATCAATTTTAAGATATGGTCTTGTTATTTGGGGAAATGGTAGTAAAATAGAAGACATCCTAATACTTCAAAAAAAAGCCATTCGGGTCATCGCAAAAGCACATACTCTGGATCACTGCAGGCCTCTGTTTATTAGACAAAAATTACAAACTGTAATAAATTTATATATTTTTGACTTAACATCTTATGTACTCCAAAATATTCAAACTCTAACACTAAGATGTGATGTACACAGATATAATACCAGAAACAAAACCAATGTTGCAATAGACCATTGTAGGCTAACAAAATCGCAAAATAGTCATATCATAACATCTCAAAAAGTCTTTAACAAAATTAAACATTTAGCGGACAAATATCCAACCAAAACATTCCAAAACAAATTGTATGACTGGCTTCTAAAAAACCCGTTTTATAACCTATCAGAATTTCTGAATTATAAGAATATTAATTTCTAGTTTGTTAGAAGTGTAAATATTAATACTAATACAGTACAATATTATTTATTATCATACTAGGTGCCATAACAGTTGTATTGATGTTTTATTACTTTTTTTCTATTGTACGGACTCTGGAGAGTGTTTGGATTTAATATATTATATTATATTAGCTTAAAAGTAGATTATGAAATGTTGTCTGTTTTTGCATATTCTTTGCCAAGTGTAATTTGCCTTATATTTTGTTAGTTTAATATCTGACTATGTCATCTAGACATTAATCTGACTTTGTCAATGCTTTTATGTAAAAAGACAAAATAAAATATTTTATTTATTTATTTATCTAGTTTCTTGTTATTGAAACTAATAAAACAGAGTGTATACTACTTACCTAATACCTTTATTACTGTTATGCTGAATTTAATAAACACAGCACTTTATGAAACTGGTATGAAAACTTCTTTGTTAGAATTAAATATCACAAAATTAGAATTTGTGATATACAAAATATTTACAAGTAACTGACAAAAACGAATGAAACCAATTTAAGAAAGTGAATGACTAAATGTAAAATTAACAGAAAGTAAGATAAAAATAATTTAATGACAAATTTCAAGTAGGTACACATGTGAAATAAACTAAATTAATTAGAGTATCTGATAATTTAAATATAATAGTATGATGAAAAAAATAGCGTGACAAAAATATTGATTATGTAGCTCAATATCATCAAACCATTTTTCTATTACAACTGAAAATTGATAATAGAGTCCTTATTGCTTATTAGTCATTGTATGAATGACACAAATTAGTGCAATTAAATCTTAACAAGCCTTACCTTTTATATTTTTAGTGGACTCAGGTTTTTAAAATATTACACAGGTTTTTTGTATTTTAATAATTTAATAACACAAATAATATTAACAATATTGTCTTTACAAAAACACAAACATCAAACTGTAATCAATCTAACTTCTACAAAGCTTAAGTAAAAAGGATATTCTAATTAATTATTAACCCGCGTATAGCAATAGCATACATTCATTTAGTACTACCTGAAACTAAATTTTCACACATATTCAAATTCCCATAAAAAATTAAGTTAACATTTTAAAATAATAATAATGCTTAATGACGTACAAAAGTTTATATTTCTATAATTTTAAAAATAAAAGTGTAAAAGTTGTATCAGCATATAATAATTTTTAATAATTTAATCAATATGCACTGTAATTGCTATTACGTTATTAAATCTATAAAATGATATAAGTATTTTTGTAAATGACGAACAAAAATTAAATAATACTGATTTGAACCCTGACTTCGAAATGATCATTATATACATTCCCATGTGTATGTGTTATCAGTAAACGCTTATTTTCTTTACTTTTCACGAGAAAACAAGATTACCGTGTTTCATGAAACTTTTTATTATTTTATTTGTGCACCTGACTATTTTCAAAAACTCATATAACGGTATTTTATTCGGTTTTTAATTTATAATTACTTTTATCCCACATTGTACTCAGCTATTATATCTTTTTCTTTTTTGAACGAGTATAAACGATAGATGCGTTACATTGCCAACTTCCAAAGGAATACTCGATAGAAAACAACACAGCTCTCACGTTATTTCACCGCTTCACAACTACAAACAAGCGGCAAGTGTAGCTTACATCGCGCAAGTGTTTAGGCTATACTTTATACGCAATAATTAAAAACCCAATGTGTCATATTTCGTTTGTATCATTCTACAATACAGTAATGTGTAGTTATATTATCGTATGTACTTATTTGTAATTAGTTTGTTGTCTATATCCAGGGAATGAACTCCCATTACCGTAGGAATATCGAACTAACTCTGCTTGGAAGATGAAAAGGTTGCCGTCCTGTTGGGTTGATACGTAGTTTGTTTATCCTTTGAGTCAAGGTCACTGACTGCCTGAGTCCTAGCTGTTGAGTGGTTAGTCCGGCCTACGGTTAGTTGTAGTTCTGTCGGTGTTGTAGACCTTCCCAACCCTGAATACTCTCACTCGCGCATTGACTATGAGTTGCTACTTGAATGTTTCATCGTTAATAATTAATTATTTTCATATTGAAATAATTTGACAGCGGATAAAACCTTCTTACAAAACTATAGGAAAATGACTCCAAATAACACCATACTTTGGTTATGAAACCTGACTGTACTACTAAACATGTACTTTATAAATGAACGGAATGAGTTTAAAATTACTTCTTTATTACATTGAACAATATCACCCATTCCTTAGCCACTATACAAATACACCAAAAGGTATAGCATTACAAGAACATTTACTATTACAATACTAATGACTAAACAAATTCTAATACTGTACTATACAATATATTTAGATTATGGATTTAGAATGTGGATAAAATCTTAACCTAATACAATGTTGTGCATGACCGCCACCAGTGGTAACAGTACCACTCACTGCTGCTGTATTGACGTCCATTTTGTTGTTAGATTTGTCTGTCCATACAGTTTGCTTGAAGTGGCACATTTCACATTTAAAAATAAGGCCACTATTTAGCCCATTTCGCTTCTCCCCAATGGCTTTCATGTCTTTGAAAGAACAGCCACAGGGACTGTGATTATCCAACTCTTTTATCTGATTGATGAATTCTCGAATATTTACAATCCTTCTGCCAGAGAGAGAATTGCTGATTTCTCCTTTTTCTCTTCTCTGTTTCTGTCCCGCAAGCTTCTCGGCCTTTTGCTTTCTAAAAATGATACAAACCAGTGCATTAGTTTACCACAGATCAACACGGTTGAAATACATTTGTGATATTTTTCATATGAAGTTAAATTAGTCCTGGCTATATTCTGCCAAAAACTATATTTTCATTATGTATTAGGCTATAACATAAATGTTAATAAAAATGTATCTCTATCAGTAACAACTTATTCAGTATGTCTTACTCTTTATACTAATACTTGTTTAATGTCCTTATCTCTATTAACAACTGTTTAAAGTGCTATTATTTTCAGCGCCCCAATGGGACTCTGAAATCAAGTTGGACGTTTTGTCCGTGCAAATGTTTACAAAAACAATTATTGTAAAACTACATATACAAATTCGAAAGTCTAAATGACTTATTTCGTTGCAACGAACATTAATTTTGCATTCATGTATAGGTAGCTCACTTATTTACCTCTTACGGCTTGTCTGCTATAATTCATCAATCTAACGATTTCCGTATTTTGTAACGCGTTTTCCTGTTTTCCAGAGTACGGTGTTTGAGCACACTGTACATGGTTTGACTTTTATTTTCTGTGATCACTATATCACTCAGTAACTAATTAAAAGATAAAAAAAATCTAGAGAAAACAATCTTTTTTGGCGTTATAATTAAAATCGTGAAATCTTGATTATTAATATGTTTTATAAGAAAAATGGTCAGTAACAGACTCATAACAAATCTTTATTGGTTGCAGGGACAGTAACTACAAATTCGTAGTCTAAACTGTTTCAGAACATAATCGAACCTCGCTCACGATGAGTTGGTCAAGGCTAGTACCACTTGTGACTGGAATCTTTAGTATGCCGCCGCACTACCCTCTATGTGTATTCAATCAGTACTGTTATACACCAAAGAAAAAGTGAATGAATTACCTAAAATGGCGGACACCCACCAGCATGACACTAGGCATAAAAATAATCTTAGTGTAAAGAGATGTGTCTACACAAGTACAATGAATAGTGTGGAACACCAGGGCATCCGATTGTACAATGCTCTACCTGATTATATCAAAGTGTTGCCTTATACTAAAGTTAAGACATTTTGTAAGAGACTACTAACTAATAATTGCTTGTATAATCTTAGTGAATATTATGACATTGTGAAAACATCACTGTAACTTAGGCTATTGACATTGTCATACTTTTTGTAAAGTTTTCGACAAATAAAATCTTGAATCTTTGCTTTGTTTCGTACATCCGGCATGGGTTGTAAATCTGTGAAAGTCTGTCGCCATATGTTGTTGCGATGCCAGGGTTCACACAGTTTATGTTATACAACGGTACATATACACCTCCAGATAAAAATTCTCATACTCCTACACATGTAACATTATTAATAATTTTAACTTCCCTAGCACCACAGACATTTTAGCCTAATTATTAATTTCAAATGTTAATAATCTGGGGATAAGTTTGTCAAATACAATTGTAACATATACTAACGCAAAGAATTGTTAAATAGTAATCCGCCAGCCTCGTTAATTACAGGTAGAAATTTAAGTAAATAACTTCTAGGACTGTTTTATTTTAACTTTAATATTTAAAAAAAAACTAATATTGTAATATATAATAATGATCTTGCTACTTTCAACATTAAAAAACTATATGAGTCAAATGTATAATTATTACATTTATACTACTTAATAAAAAAACAATGCACATAAGGAAATATTTTTACTATAGAGAACTAAATCTTTACTTTTTCTCAATATGCCACGATAATATTTCCTTACACCCAACAAAGTTACTTACTAATTAGTAGTTATGACCAATTTTAGTAAATACATTTTTTTCTTCTTTTTTTAAATATTTATGATACTGTTCTTAAAAAATTTCTTTGACATTATTTTTGTGTAAAAGATTAAATATTTATTAGTAAATAATTAGACTGAAGTATTATTGTTCTTAGTTTCTAAGTGTATTATTTTATAAAACAAGACGAAGCCCGTTAAGATGTTGTACATTGTCTAATCGGTAATGAATTATTTAGAAAATTATTTAAATACAAACATGATGTATATAATACAAATTAAAGCTATATTTTTGAACTAACTTACCTCTGTTCTTCTTGGTGTCGCTTGAGACCAATCCCAAGTCTCCTCTTCTTCCTTTTCGTGGATAGTCTTAAATGTTTTTTATCTTGCATGGCTTTAAAAAACTATAAACTTAGCACAACCTATATATATAAAACTATAATAACTAGAAAAAAAACACAACAAAATACTATAAACTAATCACGATAGACAAATTAATAAAATATAGTACTAGATTTAAACACAATTAATTATTATGTTCACGTAAAAATGTATTCATATAAGATAGAAATCAAGCAATATGTTTTAAAATATATCAATGACAATCTGACTCCTCGCGTGGAATAGACAGGACTGCAGAGTGCAGACTACAAACGAAGGTGCAGCGCTCTGTGAGGACATATCTGAACTTCTACCGCCCGATGAGTAATGTCTACATGCAAACATTTTTTAGAACTGCCTAAAATAACGACTAACAAATTATTATTTTTTTAAAATCTAAGTCTCCCCATACTAAAAAAAAAAGGATTCTTAGGATGCAAAAATTATATTTTTATCACAGTAAATAACGTTTTAACTAGTCATTTCAAATTATTCAATTATACGTAGGTTTAAATGGCAAAAACGTCCTCTTAAAACTCAATTTGTAACAAATATAAATTATTATTTTTAAAATTATTTACCTCTAATAATAGTTAATGACCCGTATATTCGGGCTACTTCTTTATTTTTCTCAAATAACCGTCGGTTAGGCGGTAATTAAGAAACTAAATATTTCTCCCATGTTAAACGGGCTGGAGTCAGAGCACGGCGGCCGGCTTCTATCCGGCCCCCTCTTAACAACATAGTGTTTGAAGAATTATTAATAACATACAATCATAGAATCATGAAAATACAAGTTTATTTCAGGTAATCAACATGAGGCAGTTTGTCACATTAATGAGAGGGCTGTGTGTCCTTGAGAATGTTTTGAGGAGAAACATGAAACATGTTTAAAGATATATATGAGATCATACAGTTTAATAAATATTTCAATATTTTAAATTTACTCACGCCTCACCTGAAATTCTACGTCTCCCCTGGAGGGCGCGACCCCAGGTTGAGAACCGCTGCACTAAAGCAACCACATTTAGTGCGAGAGTAGAGTCGACTAAGCCGATGGTATCGGGTAGTGTTGTGTCAATAGTGAATGCATTTGGGTGGGAAAATTATTCTTAGAATTTATATTAGGTTGTAGTATCGTAAATACGTCACTTGACAGTGCTGTAGCACCTTAACCTAGCATCAATAGTCAATAGAGACAGACACTGGTTGCTTGTCAAACGATTATATGATGTGTTGTGCTGTAGTTGTCCTTTTATTAATAGCCCTATGTTTATTTTTCATCTTCTGACTACTATCTCACTTAACCCAGAGGCTCGGTTGATCGGGATTCGGGTAACCGAGATTCTGCTGTACAATATTAGTACTGATAGTAAATTCATTACATTTTCAATTTATGCTTTCAAATGTTCTTCAAATGAATATGTCTTTCTCAGTAAGCTAGTTCTTTAAATATTTTCTGAAGAATAACTGTCTTATTGTGGGATTTGTTATTTACATTTACTTTATACTTGCAGAGCTTGGCTTTTTGCTTTAAAATTCTAAAGAATGTTTGTATTGATAATTTGTTTCTATTCCTGGGATAGTTACTATGATTAGCCGCTATTGTTGATAACTTATTACTGATAGTTTTTATAGTCATAATAGTTTCGAAAATATACAAATAATTATAATAATCTTTACAAAAATACAAAATTCAATTATATTTAAAATGTTGACTTGAGGCTTTCATAAACAAGCAACAAAACTTGACAATAAAAACCTTGTTTTCGGAAGGCCACTAGTAAACATTTTAAATTTTACTGAATTATGTGTGTTTTTATTTCTGCAAATTGTAAAATATCCAATAAGTGAGTTTCTGCACCATGGTACTGTTATAAAATGCCAAACTTAAAAAAAAACATTCTTGTTCACTAAGGTTCAAAATAATGTGTATAGTTTTTTTTTTTAATCATAAAATAGCATCGGTACATTTTACAACATAAATCTTCACATTTTAGTATCACAATTGAATTTATCTAATTGATAGTATTACGAATTAGACATGTTAAATAGCCCTGTCAGAAGCCACTTAATGGGGTTAACTATTGACCTTACCACTGTACAATGGCGTTATATCCAATCTTGTGTGGGTCAATCAGCTTGTTGTGATGAATCACATTGTCTGTATTTTTAAAAATGTTAAGGTTTAAGTTAGTACATTTTTTAAATGTTTTTTTCTAAACTCTACTCTTCTCAATTTTTATTATTCTTGTAATGCTTAAAATGTTATCAATATTTATTGGTGTTATGTAATCTGAGTGAGACACTTAAATATTTTCTATACTTTCTGAAATTTATTTATTATTATGATTATTATTACTCATTATTCAGTAAGATGCCAATCGTCAAGATATGGGTGAATATGAGAGGAAAATGAGTGTGATGAGTGTAGTCATTGATACTAACTAAGATCAACTGTTCTTCAGAAAGAGCTATTATTAATAGCATAATAGCCAGGGCAACTAAGCGACCTACAGCTTTTCGTGGAATCCGAACCATGTATTGTTGGTCTGATTTTCAGCTGACAAGTCTGACACTCAGTTCTCTTCCCTAAACAACATCTAAACCATCCAACATGGACACCCCAGACTTCTCTAGTAGTTTCCACATTGACAACAAGCATTGAACGGACGCCGTGTCAGTATTAAGAGGACTGAGCATAGAACCTATCGCCTACAACCTCCTCAACACTTTGTCCCCAAGTAGCTGGGTTACAGCACTGTGCCATTAGTGCCACGATTTCCTTTCTTTGTTGTGTATCATTTGGTCAAATTTAATTCCAGTCTGTAACTATTTCTATAAATTACTCTGAAAAGCATGACCAAGTATGAAGGAACAAATCATTATTTTAATATTTCTTAAAGTAA
>JAQJVL010008379.1:0-19996 GCA_035578905.1 Stictocephala bisonia
AAGCCAATCAGACGCCGTGTTGGTATTAAGGGGACCGATTATAGAATCTATCGCTTAAAATCTTCTGAACACTTCGTCGTTAAGTATCTGGGTTACATCATTACGCCACAAATGCGTCTACACATAAAGTAATAAGGCATTAGTGACGTATAGTAAAAAAGTTATTTCAATGAGTTTTAGTCTATGTACAGATTGATGATCAAATATCTGACTGAGACTACTGGTGGGGTTTATATTAGGCCCTGCTTTATTTATCCTCTATGTAAATTATATGACCTCATACTTACATTATTATTATTAGTAAGCAACTAATTAGACCTTCGAATGTACTTAAACTTTAGCTCTTATACTGTGAATGAAAGTATAGCATTTTAATCAATATTAGAACAGGAAAACGAAAGTCATTTCAATTTGAACATCAATGAGGCAAAACCTATAATTATTAGTCATTTTCTGCAGAAAAATTCTATTAATCTTGAAAATTTGGAAAATATAAATGTTAATGGACTAGGTAAATATTTACCAGCAAGGTCAAGGGCCTTGGGGTACCAACCAATACAACACTTTTAGCGAACGAAGCCATCACAGAAACCTGAAAATGTTTCTGCCTTTAGACATCAAACTGATTATTATCAAATCACTCATATTTCCATAATTTACTTAATGAAACTCTGTTGTAAACGACATTTCTTTATCACTTAATGAAATAATGCAACGTTCACTTAGTTACTGCTTCTTTTTTTTAATTAGACTTGAGTAGAGAGGAGTATATACCTCCATTTTATATTCGATCCAAAGTTTTGAAATGTACTGATCAGACAAAAGTTTTAATCCTTTTATAAACTGCCAGGATTTGGCGAGCAGGTTCATTACTCCTACTCTTGCCTCGCCGTAGAACTGCGGCTTATGACAGGTAATTTACAGTAACTGTGTGCAGCCTTTGGAATCACCTTCCTGAGAGTATAATTTTCATTCCTAGCCAACCCCAGTTTGTATCATCATTAAAAAAATATTTCATAGGGCGGATGGCTGCGGCTGTTTCATCCTGAGTCGTGCCTGGCTATAGTATTGCAGTGTGAATGATATGATGTGTGTTTGTGCTAAAAGAGATATAAGTTTGTATGGTTATATATTTAATTAAATTTTAATTTTATATTGGAATTTTTAATTTTAGTAAGCTTTTTAACAATAAGGGTAAGAAAGAGCCGTGATGCCCTAACTTCGCCTTTTTGTAATTATTTTTACAAATAAAGAAACGTTATCTTCTATTCTGTACATACTTCAATTGTAAGTCAACGTGTTTAGATATATGCAGAACCACACAAATGAAGGAAAATCTTGTAGTGATGGAGGATACGTATTGTAAAAAAAAAAAATATAATAATGGGAATTCGGAATTTCCTTATGTCCTTTATTTACAAAATGTCTAGAATTATAATCCTTAAAATACTATATATAAAAAAAATAAACAAAAACAGAATACATATAAAAATAGTCAAAATAAGAATTTTCCCAAATACTTAAAATGTTAAACTTGAATAAACGAAAACGTATAGTTTGACAAGGGTTTTATGAGACAATTTGCTGAGTCGTGGTAGGTCGCAACAGTTCATTTGTAAATGAGTTATAGTAATATAGAACAAACATTAAAAATACTATATTTTTTGACCTGAAGACAATTAAGGCTGGTAATACAATGTTTGGCATAGGTATGCTATCATATATACTTGATTAAAAATATTACTATGAGATGTATTAAATAAAACAACCTGTAATTCGATCATAACCTATGATCATATGTTCTTCTCGTTGTGCAGTTGTACTGCCCTTAATTTTCTACCCTTAGTATTGCTTAATTAAATAAATACACCCCTTATCTAAAGTATTTCCATTCAAATTATATGTGCATATATATGTTTGTTAAGGCTTTTAAAGCTTTTAAATTCCTATGAATCTTATGTGGTAATTATAGGAGGTCTTAAGTCAAACAAAGGAAGTTAAGCATCGTTACGTATGATCAATTGTCCTTTAATATAATTACAAGTGTAAAATAAGAGCCACGACCAAATTAAGCCATTGAAGGCTACTCATCATCCAGAAGAAAGGAAAACTCACCATCCCCAGGGAGTTGCTTAGTTTGGTTAATGAGTTATTCCTCAGTGATCCCTCTCATGTTGGAGATGCTAGACTCTTTGTAAAATTTAATAACACTTGAAAAATATTTCTCGACCTATACAAATTCAATAGGGACTCGAACTATTTAGTCCTGCTTGACTCTTGAACTATGATCCTACGTCCACAATTAATGGACTAATGCCTACTATATTTAGCAATTGTTAGATTATGTCTAACCTAATTGTTGAATAGAAGTTGGTTTTCCTTTAATGTTGTTTTATTTTTAACATTTAAAAAAGTAATGGTGAGAGATTATTTAACCTTTTTAAATGTAAAATGTTGTGTTTAGAATTGTCTCTTGCCACGGAAACCTTGAGAGAAAGTAATATTACATTGAAATATATTTTTATCATTTACTTTTTACATGACATAACTTAGTTTAACCTTTCAGCGATTTAGTCCAAATTATTGTATTAAACAGTAATCATTTCTCTAGAGAGAGGTTATTGGACCACACATGGTTAGAAGAGCCTCACGGTTGACAGGGCAATGTACTTGGTTGGTTTTATAAATAAAAGAATGAACATTCAAATAAGTAGTGATTATATTTAATTAAATCTTTAATTGCTATATCAGTTAATCACAGAGATATTTTTTCATGGTCAATAGTGATACAATAAAAATATATTCTTATTATAAATATAAAGGTTTAATAAATTACATTTAGCACATACATATCTTAAACCTTTAATATTACTGTAATATAGAACTAAGCATTTTCATCAACATAAATTTGGCATAAATAAATAAAGGCAATGATTTAATTTATTTTATGAACTAATACAATAAATTCCCTAATGTTTGGCTCGTACAGTTACAGAAATATTTATCACGAAGTCCCCAGAGTTTCAGAGTTGAAAATATTTAAGTAATATCTACAATACTCGTCAATACGACTTAACCAGTTTTAAAAATAATGGCTTCAACCACATTAAAAGTTTTGGTATAGAAAAAAAAAAAATGAAAGTCTACTGACATATAATGCGTAGAAAAATACAAAGGGGTAAAATAATTTGTCTTTATAACTTTATAAAGGAGCAATGAAAAAATTATAATTCACAGTAATTTTAGAAATGTATTAAATCTAGTATATATTATAAAATGGTTACTTAACTAAATGTAATAATTATGGACTGAACTATTTTTTACAGTAATATACTACTGCTGTCTTTATCCATGTATAAAAAAATTCCCTGGTGTTAACTAAAAATCTCATCCCTCGTAAAATATATTAATAGATAAACGTTGTTTACAGGTTACTAGCTATATTTATCATCTATCCTAATGGATAATGCTGATGGTTTTCACTTAGGGATGCCAGTGTTAATGCTACTCTCTATGCCACACTCGTTCTGAGCCTCGCAGGATCTTGACGTATCCGTTATCGCCCCAGGTAGAGTTCCAGGAGTTGGCTAGAATCCAATAGGGCGTGTCGTCCTCAACACCCCAGCCTATGACGCGAATAGCATGTCCACCCAACAGCTCGCCCGTTACATGTCTGTACACTCCTGAATGGTATAGGTATTTTAAAATATGCAACAATAATACATAAATAAATGGAAAATATGGGTCCTAGCAGATTTTTATGATTATTCAAATCTAATACTAACCCCATTAACACAAACACTACATAGAAAATTTCTTGGGGTATACTGATTAAAAAAATGTTTTTAAATTAAGTACATGTTTACACTAAAAACCATGTAGTGTATACTACAGTATTATTATATGGTTATTCTCCTAAGATTACATACTTCATACGATGAATAATAATTTACAGTAAATTAAAAATATTGGTTGGGTTAGTATATGTTTACCGTGAATAGTATTGCCAACCTAAACTGACCTACTATCGGCGCAGAAATTATGTGTACCCGAGTTTGAAGGTTGTTCTCTAAAGAACTAAGAGGCATATGAAAAATCGAGTTACACCATTGATTTCCTAACTTAATTTTACGTCATGAAATTTAAATTTTTATTTTAGTATAAGTTTTAGTAACTTGTATCCTAGTTGGAACAAAAATAAGTACCGGAATTTTAACTGTACAGTAAATTTACACAGTTATTACTTAAGGATCGGTTAATACATCGCATTGATATTTTAATATATAATTTATAGGAAGGTTTACTATAAGTTTCATTAATTTTACAATGTTAATTTTTCTAGGAAAGAAGTCCTGGTAAATTCTCTTAAACTTTGTCATCTTGGCTTTTAAAGTTCGTATAATTAATTATTTGGTATATATTGTAGTTTATTCCTTATGACATGTATTGCTACATTACATTATTTTACTTGGTCACGTTGTAATCCTTATTACAAGTATTGCTACATTACATTATTTTACTTTGTCACGTTGTATTCCTTATGACATGTATTTGTACATTACATTATTTTACTTGGTCACATTGTAATCCTTATTACAAGTATTGCTACATTACAATATTTTACTTGGTCACGTTGTAATCCTTATGACATGTATCTCTACGTTACATTATTTTATTTGGTCACGTTGTAATCCTTATGAAATTTATTTCTACATTACATTATTTTACTTGCTCACGTTGTAATACTTATGACATGTATTTCTACATTACATTATTTTACTTGGTCACGTTGTAATCCTTATGACATGTATTTCTACATTAAATTATTTTACATGGTCACGTTGTAATCCTTGTGATAAGTATTGCTACGTTATTTTACATGGTCACGTTGTAATCCTTGTGATAAGTATTGCTACATTATTTTACTTGCTCACGTTGTAATCCTTATGACATGTATCTCTACGTTACATTATTTTATTTGGTCACGTTGTAATCCATATGAAATTAATCCTTATGACATGTTTTGCTACATTACATTATTCTCACATTCCTAAGTAAATACGGTGATTTTAAATCACTTTAAAATAACTTTAAATTGATTTAAATCAATAAAAACTACTGCCTTTACATACACATATGGCATTAATGTATCGTAACTATACATTTCATAAGGATTACAACTTGACCAAGTAATTAATCATACGACCTCTAGAAGTCAAGATGACAGTGTTTCAGAGATTTTACCAGACCTTATTTTCTCGTAAAGTTACAATTCTAAAATTAATAAAACTTATAGAAATCCTCTCTATCAACCCGGTATTAAAGTATAAGTACGATATATTATCGGTATTTCTTGTAATAACAGTGTAAATTTGATGTACAGTTAAAATTGCGGTACTTTATTTGCTCCTACTTGATTGAAAATTATTAAAACACATAATAAAATTTAAAAGTGCATATGTCAAAACGTAAAAATAGTAAAAAAATCAGTGCTGGCAGTAATCGAACTATAACCAGGCTAACCTAACAAAAGTAGTTTTTTTAAGAATATATAAAATGTATTTGAGTTATTAAGAAATTGATGTCATATTTCAGTTAAGGAGAAAAAATATTAACATTAATTTCATCTCTTTGGCTTGGTAATTTTGTTCTTTGTCTAGATTACGTTTTTTCTAGTTAAATGTTTTAAATATATTTCTGTTTTTTTTTGCAACGTAGTTTTAAAAAAGTCCCATAAATAAATATTCTGCGATCTATTTTTAGTAATTGTTTGTATTTATTGTTCATTTAACTAAGTTATTTTAAAATAATAGTAAAAAAACTGAGTTTTATTCCTAAATTTTGTGCTTTTGATGAAAGGTAAAGTCTAAAACTGGTAAAGGTCAAATTCTGACACTGATTTTAATAGATATCTCAGTTCAAATTAAACGATGTTCAACCAGATTTGTCACTCATTTTACCTCAAAGGAAGTTCAGTATAGCTTTATTTAATTCTTTGTCCAAAAATCATGAAGACATATTTTACTGAATATAACTTGCCAACGAAGCGTTCTTGCACCTATGTTTACATATATTTTGAAAATTAATTTTAACTCATGGAATCTGCTGCCGAGGAGGAGAGGAAACTTAAAGAATCACTTTGTATAACTTGATTAACAATATAAATAACATAGAAGCAATATTTAATTTACTTATAGTGGGTTAAAAGTATATTGTTAAAGTTGCATGTTACCTGATTTGTATTTAACAAAATCTTCATACACCTCTAAACCACCAACAACTGGTCCATTTTTCAGAATTTCTGTTTGGATTTGCTTTACATCATTATTTATACAATAAGCAGACTGCCCTGGAAAATTGTAATGCCATTATAACAACACTGCTTCCAATTAAATTATTACAATCAGATGAGCTGTAAATCATATGCCTACAATTTCATCGTATATGTCATTAGATACCAAGAAACATTCCTAAAGATACCATTAAATACACATACAGACCACATGGCATATAATAAAATTGTACACAAGCTGATTTATCTTTGACATGTTATACTCGTAAGTTAAGAAAGGGTAATTTATAAACCAGCTGAATGGATCATCAAACTAATTTTCTTTAGTAGTCCTGAAACTTTAGCCTATGGAAAATGACTTATAGACACATTGATATAAATTTATTTTTTAAATGAGGAATTAAATTAGGGAAAAATCTGGCACAGTAAATCTGAAATTGATAATAAAACCTTATGCAGTGACACTATTTTTGGGACACGGTTACATGAAAGCTACATTCTGTATTATGCTGTAAGCAGTAACTTGTGACAGCTACCTGTGCACATATATCTTTCAGATGTTGAGTATAATCCAGCTACAAGCAGTAACTGTATATTAACCCCAGACCCATGCACGTATGTTTATGATAACCCTCCTACACATCCATAGACATGTTTGATGACCTTAGTATACATCCATACTAGTGTGGTGGTGACAGCCGTTCTATACACACACACACACACACACACACACACACACACACACACACACACACACACACACACACACACCCACACACACTCGGGATCTCCCCCATAGGTGGTAATATCCCTCTCACACATCTGTACATGTACGACAGTATGGATACAAGTGCGTGGTGATGACGCTCCTACATATCCATACATGTACGGCAGTATGGATACAAGTGCATGGTGATGACCCTCTCACACATCCATACATGTACGGCAGTATGGAAACAAATGATGACCCTCTCATACATATATTTACGTAGAGTGGTGATAGGGGGTACAGCTCAAACGTCCTAATTGGGATATTTGTTGTTTAGGACATTTTTAAAGTAAAATTTATCTAAATTATTCGGAATAATTAATATATATATATATATATATATGTATATCTTATAAATATCATGATATTATTCTAGTATAACTTATGTTCTTTTTTTAGGGAGTAGTTTCAGAATAAAATAAACTGTCACGTGATTAAACGTAAGCTTTCTTACAGATTGGCCCAATATATAGTCAGTAAGTAACTTATTTTAGTAAGAATCTATTTATTTGAAATGAAACTTATATTGCAAAAAATTATCTAAACTATATAAATAACAGGATAACTATGCTAAAATTACAAATGACTAATGTAGGCTATTGACAATCATAAGTATGTCAATGACTTTATTAAAATCTATTAATTACTTTCAAGTAAGGTCATACAAAGTAATTTCAAGAGGGAGAAAAAGGAACATAATATGAAGATATTGTTATTATATATAATAATATGGGGAATAGTATTCTATCTTGGAACCAATTAAATACGATACATTTCTTTGACTTTCACACCGATTTAAAAACAATTGTTTTTTTCAACATATTAATTGTGATTTCTCTTAGTTTTCATCATTCTTAATAGTTTTCGATTTTCACTTTATTTATAAAGAGTATTAGTAATTTAAATTATTTAGAATTTCAAAAATCATATGCCAATTCAATCTTTGTATAAGATAAAGGGTTGAAATAAAGTACGATCCCTTTGAAGAGGAAACTCCAATATATCATGAATAAAAACATTTTTGTCTTAATTTTTTTTTAATTTACATACCTGGTTATATAAGTAAATAACCAGGCTAAGATAAAAACGATCGAATATTAATATTTTTAATGGAATTTGTATACTTTATCTGTGTATCATGCGTTGCCATGTGCACACTAAACTATCTAGGAAATACAAAAATGATTTTATCTCAATCGCTAAATCATGTTTAAGTTCCGAACCGTGCTGTTTACGCTCTGTTGGGTTTGTAATTGCATATATCATTCTGTACGTTGTCCTTTGTGTATTCTGATTCTATTTGGATCCAGGATGTATAATTTTGTGAGTCTTTAGCATGACAATACTTACGTTCCTGGAAAATTGAGGTTTTTAAGGGATTTCTTGAAGTGGCAATAAATGTCACTTTTTGTTATGCGTAAAATTTCTTCAAATTTAACACTTTACAGTTATGTAGACATTTTTCCTAAATAAAATTGGTTAATTTTTCAATAATTTTTTTACTATACGTATAGAAGATTGATTTTGTTCGTAAACGTAACTGGTCAAACATTTTAAAACTTGGTAAACATTTTTTTTTCTCTTTACATTACTTTCTAGTTCACATACGCCACTTTATTTAACGAGTGAATTAGCAATGGAAAATGTTCAACTATTATAAGCAAGAAATTTGCCTTTTATTGTTAAAAATATGTTGTAAGTGGTTTTGAAATGGAAAGCTAGGGCTAAGAATACCTCTCAAACACTTGATCAGAGAACAAAAATTTGAAGGAGACTTCAAAACTACGGCCAGTGAACGAGTAGGCAGGCTGCGTGCAGGGATGGGGTGTTAAGACGATTACCCCTCCAAGAAACAGCCACGATCAGTGTTCTTTGACGCCCTTATTGAGAGATAACCTATGAACCCTCCAGTCAAGGCCACTGGTAATACATGGGGACATTATCTATGCCAATAAAACCTCTACTAGTAGTTCTTGCTCATTAAGATAGTAACAACACTCATCTAAAGTACTATTACACTTTTATGCAGAGTCACGTTGTAATAGAGAATAATTTAAATAATATATGGTCCTAAGAAAAAAAAAAAAAAATCTAATTAAAAATAAATATCGATACTACATATATACTACTCAGATTGCGACCTACGTAAAGCACCGATACGAGAGAGATGAATTGAGTGGTGAATGTGAGGTATACATCTACTCTTCCGCTACTCTTTGCTGCCAGGGCAGTTCAGCCCCAACCGTCACTGGCAGCAGTGACAATTGGTTGGTTCGAGTAACACTAACGAATCAAGCTTAGAACGAATAAATTAAAGTTATGGCTACCAAATAAAAGTTACAATAACAATATGACAATTAAGACAAACATAAACAGTAAATAACAACGAAGCAAACGTGAACAAGTCATCACCATTACTTTTTACGAACACAGACAGAAACGTGAAGGCGGAGGTTAGTCACGCCTATAATGTATGGCGATGGATTGTTGGAATGTTTCTACTCTGCTGCTAAACCCCTTATAAGTGCTAAATATAACACGAATGTTACAGTTTTTTCGACTGATTTGTAGCCTTTGGCCAACATTATCACTGTAAAATTAGGTTTAAATAATGTATAATAAATAAATTAGAAGAGTTCTTATTTTATTCCAGAATAAAAATATTACTTAAACAAATATAAAACTATGTTCATACAACTAAACCAATAAAAATCTAAGTAGCTTGCAATAATAAGGTTTGTAGTTTATAAATAGACTCACCATAATGTTTGTCATTCTCGTAATCAACACGATAAGACGGCTGACACTTCTTTTTACATTTGGGTGTTTTATCAAAGTCGGTAGTACAATTTGCTTTGGGATCAGTCATGTTACACGGAGGGATTTCATATGGAGCGCAGCCCTAAAACACAATTGTAAACGCAATTGCTTGACAATAAAAGAAAAACATTATTCTCAACCCATGATATTGTAAGGAAACAAATATTTCTTCAAAGTCAATGTTATACACTTCTTCTAATGACAGAATACTCAGTCAGAAATAATTACAGTGAGGAAGGTAGGTCCTCATGAAACTTATCTGAAAGTATAGCGCGATCAAACACAAATATAACAGAATCACAACACAACATAGAACCATTTTTTATGTTATTAAAATCCGGTTCAAATTTGAAATAAATTTATTTTAGTTGTATATTTTTACGAAATACTAATATCAATTAAAAAATCTAAGTAAACGTAGTAAAAAAAACCTGCAGACAACTCTGAGAGGTTGCCACCATTACTGGCAATTATTCTTTCTCCTCTCATTTTGTATCTGAATAAATAAGTACTAACTAATATAAAGTTGTTGTGAAAGCGTTTCTATATTTTCTACGCTTTCACAACAACTTAATTTTTTCCATAGATAATTAGATAATATTATTCTTTTTACTATCGTGTTCCGTAAATTATAATTTTTTACAGAATAATTTACTTAAAATCGTAAAATGATGGATAAATAATAATGTTCAGATTAGTTACTTTGAAATTCAAATGACAGCTACTCTGAAAAGGTTAGATGTTTCGAAGTCCGGTCTGCAGCAATTAATTTCTATTCAACAGACCATTAATTTGATTCCAAACTCGACCTAGGCTTAGATTAAAGATTTTAGTTCAACTCCACGTAGGCCATCCCCTGAAATGATGAAATGTCCCTAAAGGTGTCAAAACGTGTGTTCCTTGTAACCATGATGGTGTACAAGATTTCACTTTTACCAGTGAAGTTATAGAAAAGTTGTAATAGTGTTACATATGCTTTTCCACTCTGTATAATATTTTTTATATACAGGGTGTTTAGTAAAACGGTTTCAATAATTTAGGATGTTATTGTACACATAAAAATGAGCAAAAAACTTCATACGAAAGTATGTTCTAAAACCTTAAGTTTTCAGTCTATCTGCTTTTATGCGTTTTCACATAAAAATTAATAACTTTGCATCTACTGAAGGTAAAATTGTGAAACTTCATGATTATACTACCCTATAGTAGATGTATTTTTTTTTTTTTTTAAATATAAGAAATAAATCTTCAACCGTTTCAAAATGGTGAACGTTTACTTTTTCTAACTGAAATATCTAAAAACTGACCAACTTTACAAACAAAATGCAAGTATAATGTTTTTTAGTAAATCTTACAATAATATTCACGGTGTTTGTTTAAACCAAAACGGATAAAAAAAAGCTGAGTTATGTTGCAAAACGTAAACCAATGTTTTACAACATTAACCAAAGGCTAGTGTGGTTTTAAATATGTGAGTAATTTGATCAGCTGGTTTCAAGTCAATCTGCTATTTCATATGAACAGCTGTTTATTTATGTTATTAATATTAGGTTTGGTTTCCATTGTTGGCATTGTTCATTAGTAACAAAAAGAATGTACACGTTTTTGTAAGTTTTCTGTAATTTTTTTTCATTGTATTGTTAGTTTTAATTTGTAAGTGTTTGTAATTTATTTTCTTACGACATAGTTCTTTTTTATTATTTTCCTAGTTTCCTTTTATTAACAACTAATGGCAAATAGTGTGATGTACATCTTTACTAAATCAGAAATGGGAGACAAACATTTGATTTATGGCATGACTCATTGAAGTAGTGCTCAAGCGAGAAGACTGTATCAGGAATTTTTTACAAATTACGTCTTATACCTTATCATACAACTTTTACAAAGGTCCATCAATGACTTGCAGAGACAGGAAGCTTTAATCATCACAGAAAAGGTAACTCAGACTGACCGGTTTCAGTAAGAACTGAATTGGAATGGAAATGGAAATCAAACCTAATATTAATAGCATAAATACACAGCTGTTCATATGAAATAGCAGATTGATATGAAACCAGCTGTTCAAAGTACTCACATATTTAAAACCACAATAGCCTTTGGTCAAAGTTGTAAGACATTGTTTTACATGTTGCAGCATAACTCAGCTGTTTTTTTTTACTCGGTTTTTTTTTTAATAAACACTACGAATACTATAGTAAGATTCAATAAAAACATTATTCTTGAATTTTGTTTGTAAAGTTAGTCAATTTTTAGATATTTAAGTAAAAAAGAAAAAAGTAAACTTCCACCATTTTGACACGGGTGAAGATTTATTTTTTATATTAAAAAAATAGAACTATTATAGGGTAGTACAATCATTAAGTTTCACAGTTGTATCTTTACTTGATACAAAGTTATGAGATTTTATGTAAAAAACGCATAAAGACAGATAGACGGAAAACTAAAGGTAATTTATTTTCATATGAAGTTGTTTGCTCATTTTCATGTGTAAAATAACATCCTAAATTATTGAAACAGTTTTACTGAACACCTGGTATGTATATATATATATATATATATATATATATACATATATAAAATTGCAGGAGAGATAATAATCATATTGGGCCTGGATTGGAAATAATATATAAATTTTTTGAAAAGTTTAAATTTTTATTGATGCCTTCAAGATACAATATTTTGTTGCATTATACACCTGAAGATGATCTAAGGATCGAAACATGTAGTGTATTAAATAAAAGTGATTGGACAAGGTGATATATTTTACTTCTCCATTATATAAAATTGCAATGTGGTGCTTCTAATACCTTGATATATTCGATTAGTTGCAAAATTACCAATTCTCATGTAAAATAATTTTTTAATACCGTAAAGACAAAAAGATGGCGTATCGGCAATATCCAGAGTTGACAGAAAATAGGAAAAATATTATCACGCTTTTGCTTAAATGTTATACGTCTTACAAAATGGTTTTGGGTAACTCTTATTGGACATACAGTCACGTTATCTGCTCCTCCCACAAACTACAAACTATAAAAAAGCCGCGCATTCAGTTCACGACTCTTTGGTCGTTCATTATAAGACTAAAATACAACATTCTTAACATTTATGTGTTCAAATAGTAAAATTTCCTAAAATTTATCTGAATTTCGGTGTGCAGTTATGAGCAATGAGATTTCTGAGGTACACACAGATGTTTAATGTTTCTTAATAAGCACTAATAGGGACCAACAATATTTACATCCCTTTGACTGTACCTGGTTGGAGCCGTAGTTACCACCACTGACAATACCACTCTCGATCCAATAGCGAAAGGACATAAATAGCAATCCTCCCTGGCAGCCAATACCACACATGTCGCAGCATGACAACAAGTCCTCAGCGGAATAATGAAATAAATCTTTCCCACCAGAATGGATGCACTGTCGATCTGACATGACTCCAACAGAAGCAAATGCCTATACAAATATATTAAAATTAATTGTATAAAATGCGATGTATTTTCTTAAAATACAGTGGGCCCAAGTAGTAGAAGTGCTGTAACGCATCTAATTAGGGAAATAACGACGTGCTGATTCTAAGCACTAGGTTCTATAATCTAATATCTATAAAGCTGCATGTGGCAATTTTGTGGATTTTACCAAGCAACTGATGGGAAAATTACGGAAACTAAAGATGTTCAGTTTTTAACTAAATAAAAAAAAAAAAAAAATTAAAATGGTGGACGGGTATTTTCCTCTAAAAATTAAAATTTTTGTTAGGTTTTCTTTAATTTTATTGACTTATTAAGATAATGCAAGAACTTAGCTCCATACACACTACTTACCTTTACTATTATGTTTTCAACACCACTATAAAATTAGATTTTTCACTTTTCATAACTTAGAAAAAATTCAAAATGGCTGATTTGATAACGCTGACCTGTTTGCAGATTTGAAGTTTTAGATAAATTAATGTAATGTAATATTTAAACTAACATAAAATTCTATACAAAAAGTGACATGTTTCTGGTATATACTATAGTTTCCTCACAAAAAGTGGGTACAGTTTTTGTGATTTTTTGGAATAATTCCTTCCATTTAAGCATTATTAAAATAACCTAAAAACTTACAAACATTTACCTTCAATATTCCTTTAAGAAAATGCAATAAAAATTGACTTTGCACTTTTCATAATTCAGGAAAAAATGTAAAATGGCTGACGATAAAATGCTTACCTGTTTTCACGGTTTAGGTTTTTAGATTACTGAAGTTGTAATATTTAGTTTAGATAACATATGAAACATTCAAATTGACAGTTAAATTCTGTACAAAAGGTTTCCTGTAAATATTTCCGGTATATACTATCATTTCCTCCCATTTTTAAACCAATTTCGATAACCACCTGTGATCATATTGGGTAGCCCGATTGATCAAAATAAGTAGCCCTCGTGATCAACTTGTCAACTACAAATCATAAATTTGTGTAGCCATCTGTGATCATATTGACATTCCAACGTGATCAACTTAACCCTTGATTACAAAACATATTTTTGAGTCACGTATTCACAAAACTATCGTAAAATTTACTACTATCTTTGTTTTTTTTTAAGTATTGATTTTACACTAAGATAATTGATCTAAACCTATGTTTACATAGTCTGGGCATTATATAACTAGAATTTAATAAGAATAATAGTATATTAATGACCATATGTATCCTATAAATATTTTTTCCGATTCTTTCAATTGAAGCTACAATATGTAAGGGTTTCGAAAAAAAACAAAAAAATAACCAACATTATTTTATTTTGCATAATTATGACAAAAATCAAAAAGTTTATTATAGATACTAGTAAAAAAACATATTTTTTTTATTATTTTGCAAAAAACTCATAATTAGGTGGAACTATCAAGTTACAGATCGTTTGTAGTTCATAAAATTGCTCATTGTCCTTCATGGCATGCAACACAAGTTGTAGCTTTATGTTGGGCACATATTGCATGATTACAATGCTTACAGTAGGTAGTGGTCATTCTTCTCAAGTTTGAAGGGCAATAAAAACACACTTTCCTCGTTCCTGGTGGTGGGGCTTGGCCGGGATTGTCGGGTATTCCCAAAACGCATGAGAATTTAATATGAGAAAGAAATATGAAGAATAAAGATAAATCCCAATAAATAAAATAATATATATAATTAATAAATACCAATAAATATAAATAAAAAGAATAAAGATAAATAAATCCCAAAATTTAATATGAGGAAGAAAAATCTCTCATTCACAAAACTATCGTAAAATTTACTACGCGAGGGTTGGTACGCATAGATAGACGTGCCGCAGGCAACTGACGGATCGTCCCTGACCTTGACCGGCAATTATAGGAAGCTACTGGGAGGGGGGTTGCGCCCGGCCCGTCAACTACTTCAATATGACAGATTTCAATTACCTGATTCGTAATTTTTACGAAAGATTTGTAATTAAGGGTTAATTAGCCCCCGTTATGAACTTGAGTTATAAGCACTGAGACCTCTAGTGAGTTTTGGGGTAAAGCTTTCTAACTCCACTAAGATTTATAGAGAGTTAGTCTGATAATTATACAAAATAAACCTACACAACCTGGCCCACTATCCTTTTGTCTAGTAGTACAGCTATACTTTCTTTATCTTGAGCTTATTTTCCAAGCAGCTTTTACGATACTTGAACAAATTATTACTATACAAAATATGTTACATCTAGACTGAATACAAAATAAATACTAATTAACCATTTATATTCAACAAATTGCCCTGAAGATGAAGGGGTTTGGGTGGCGAAGCCCCCAACGAGCGAAGCGAGTCAGTCCACAATGCCGACACAGTGTCTAATAAATGTTTTCCATCAACTTGGGCACTACTAATATCCGTTCATTCTTAGTTGGCACTAAGAGGTTAATAGAGGACAGTCATACTACTACCTGTCTTAATAACATATTAGTGAATACTGAACTCATGATAGGACTAATTGTAAAATATTGTATACTGCTAATAGTATTGTAAGTTTTTTTTAACGAATTGAACTAAACTAATCAGTATAAATATACGACTTGGGATTAGTTATACTGATACTGGGGTAGTTATACTGATATTTATACTGATTATACGAATCAGTATAAATATCAGTATAACTACCGAACTGGGAATCACAGGACGGTAGTCCACGAACGCTTGCCCTCACACGCAGGTGTTCGTTTTGACAACAAGTTGCCGGATTCAATTAAGAATGCCCCAACGCTCAAGGCGTTAAAAACTCGTCTCAAACGCTGTTTAGCGTCTCATGCATTTTATAGTGTGGACGAGTTTATGGCATACAACTGGGAGACCGCATAATCAGAAGACTGACAACCGGTGTTGGAAGTGGGGATTTGGTATGAGTGACTATGAGTGCAACAGTAAATGATGTATGTTTTGACAGAGGCTTTTATGTGGGATGTATGTTTTAGATTTTTGTATAGGGATGACGTTTGCTATACATTTTTGTAATGTCATTGCAAATAAATATTTGATTTGATTTGATTTGACTTAGGTACTATAAAGGTTATAGGAAAATAAATATTAATTATTATTGTATTTCCACCCATAAAGGTTTAGTATGTTTGCATAAGCTTTAGTACATTATATGATACTTTGATATGGAAATCAACTATTAATACTCAATCAAATAAATCAATGCTATTAATAAGAAAAAACCTATAAACATTTGTTATTGTGAAGTTCAAATAGTGTTTCTCTCTTTACTTATCAACCAATACAAACTTATAAATATGTACATTAATTATGTAAATAATAATTTAGTACAGCTAATTTGATGACAAAATCCTAATATTGTATAATTTGGTTTTTTATATTTATATCTAATAATGCATTATTCAATGGTAATAGCCTTACTTGACCCATGTTAACAAATTTTTGAATTGGTCTCGTGGAAATAGTGAGGTCCAGGAAATAGCTACATCGGGCTATTGTGTAATTTCAGGAGAACTATGAATTTCTGGTTTTGTCCATTTATTTGACCATCAATAGTTAGGCAAACAATAATTTGGAATAATATAGTCCCTGTCTGTTTTGCCTTGGTTGGTATTGGTAGGCCTAAGTTCAGTTAGTTATCATTTGTTTGCAGTTTAAAAATATCATTTTTCATTTTAAAATAACTTTATAGTTGTTATGTATAAGTACTAACAAACTCACATACGGAGTACGATGGTTTTTAGATCTAATGCTGATATGAGTATTTTGATTTCTTTAACTACAACAACAACCTCCTGAAGTTTCTTGGTATATGTCAGTCATACCTAATACGTATAATCAGTTTATCTATAAACATTATACTTTTATCAAAACATATTAAAGTATATTAACATTCTTTTAAATGAAAACTAGTCAAAGTTACTTAAAAGAAGACAGTAAAAATTTGTATTTAATAGCGCCTTGAATATATCAGTAAAATATTAAATAAGTACAGTCATAAACAATGTGCTCATTAAAAAACAAATAAAAGTTTAACTACTTACTTTATAACTAAAATTAGTCAAAGACGATAAGAAAAAAAGAATTCATAAAAAGTATAGAAGGCAATAAAAATTATCAAAGAGTTTCTTAGTAAAATTACAAATAAAAAAAGAAATAAAAGTATAACTACTTACTTTATAAGTAAAATTAGTCAAAGGCAGTAAGAATCAATTTCATAGAAGGCAATAAAAATTATCAAAGAGTCTCTTAGCAAAATTATTTATTATGTTATCAAAACAAATAAAACAACTTTCAAACATAAATCCAAGCCCATATTTATTTATGCCACTGCATTAAACGCAAAAGAAAAACTAACTTATCAGGCCAGTTATTGATTCAATATCATCTCCATCATAAAAAATGTTAAAACATGTAAATAAAATGATAAGAAAATATATCAAATAATAAAAATGATTAATTATACTACACAAAGTATTTTTTACAAACTAAACAATCATAAATTAGAATACTAAGATTTATTAACCTCATTTATATTTTTACAAACATGCCTAGAAGAAATACAAAAGAATTACCTTAAGCGAAGTAAGAAATAATAGTTACAATGAAAATCATTAATTCAATAACAAACAAAAACCAGTTCAAACACAACCAAAGTTCTACGATCCCAAAAGTTTACCGATGTCCCAATGTAGAGAAATTGTTCATTCATTATCTTGATTAAACATATGTTACTGTATGAACTTCAAGAAAATGAAAATATAAACCTGATACGTAGAATGTGACTTTTTGTATCTATTTCAGCCACAACCAGTAATCCAACTAAATACAGTCGATGAAAATAATATAACATTAAAATAAATAAATAAATTGATAAATGATTTAACTTTCTCCACATTACTAGTACCTACATTTAAGAAAATAATTAGAATAAAGTGATACAAAGAAATCAACTGAAACAAATATAATAAGACCAACCACAGCCAATACGGATACAAACTAACAGCTCAATGATATAAAGATTAATAAACAATGGTAGGAGTATATAACAAAGTACAAACAAATTATAAAAAAAAGTGAATAGTGGGTAAAACTTCCTTTATTGAATCTTTAATAAAAGTCAAAAACAAGAATAAGAGACAACCTATAGATAAAAACAAAAATAGACTATGTAAATATATTCCTCTAAAATACACAGCAAATGTGGATTATTTTTAGACTAGTATTTGGTATTTATTATCCTTCCAGATTGTTTAACAGTTTCCTTTTGAGGCAAAAACGAATTATCTGTACATTTTCGTCTCTTGATTTACGAGGATGATTGGTATCAAGGAGGTGCTGAGTGATGTGTGACTACTGTTTATTGTAATTGGGGTCGGGAAGGTGCTCTTTATATCTTGTGCGACAAAAAATCTTCCTAGCCATCCTATATTGTACCCTGCAAAGTCTGTACATGTAATCTTATAAACTCCAATTTTATCGTATTTGTTATCAACGGTTTTCTTTTTAACTAAGATTTGACTAAGAAGTTTGTTGTGCTATTTTTTATAAGGTAATTACTAGAGAGATTATATTCTGTGCAAAATAAGTTTATCGTTTATATTTATTTCTGATTTTATTATTTTTTAAATCTTTTTTTATTTAAATATCTTTTTTATTTCGTGTTTAAGACCATCAATTATGGCCATGTATTTAATGTTATATTTGAAAGGCGTCGTCCAGTTCTCTCTTGTTGAAAAACATATTGACTGATTGATACACATACGTAATTGTTGGTCGTTAGTCCGGGGCTAAAATGATTTATTTAAACACTGATAAATCCATCAACGACCTTGAACCAACTATTTATTTTAAAACTAATCAGCCTTCAAAACCCTTCCAGTGAAGGCAATCAACCATCTCACCTTAACCGATCTCACCATCAGTACCTGACAAACATTCAGGTGGTAATACCTCAGATACCACCTCGCAATTCCTAGTCAAATCACTCCTTTACGAACCTAAGTTTAAAGAGTGTCACTGTAAGTAGTGAAATGTTTTACTTTTAATGTCTCTGATAATGCCACATTATTTGTGCAGTGTGTATGAACTACAAGAAAAACTACAAGGTAAAAGGAATCATCGATAAGTTACTATTATTAATAAAACTATTTCAATATAAATATTATAACTACATTTATATTGAAAATAAAATGTTTAACAACTACCTCATGGTTTATGGTTTAAGTTGGTATTAAATAAAACTAAATGAACTGTTGAAAAACCGACATATAAAAGAAAATGAAGTATTAACAAATAAAAATATCAAGGTTTTTGGAAATGATAAGTTATAAGTAAGACATCTGGCATGTTAACTCAAAATTTAAGTATGTTAACGGAAATACATAATTGGTTGATGGAACACCAAGCATCAAAATATTAAATAGTAAATTAAAATTATTTTACTTAGTAACAATATCGGACATATTTAAGTATTATAAGAAATCATTAATTAATCAAATAAACAACCAAAATGTTGCTTTAAAAATTGGATCCACCTAGACTACAGCAGAAATATGACTCTAATAGGAATGGGAGGGATTCAATCACATAAATAATTAAAATATACAATTACTCACTACTAAGTGATACTA
>JAQJVL010008380.1:0-19988 GCA_035578905.1 Stictocephala bisonia
TACCTCTTTGCAGCATGTCCGAAACGGTATATCGACCGAGTGTTATGTAAGTTAATTGTACCTGGTAAGCAACAACGTTAGTTTTCCTACAATTATATCTCTACGTCTGCATCTATGTTACCATCTCAACACGCCAATAATATCAGAACATATGCAACCATATCCTTCACATATTAGAGGTTAACTCTTAAGAAACGTCTTGGAATGTTACTCTGGTTAGAGAAAGACAGGGGCTATCCTATACTGAATCTGCATCTATGTTGACTTCCCTTCCATCCAGTATTTTCTTGCTTCTGAAACTGTTCTTGCCTGATTTATCCTATCATCAGTAGAACGAACCATATTTTTCTTCACTACACACGTTTTACTGCTGTCGTGACTGGATTTTTAATCTAGCTGCTATCGTGATAATGAAGAATACTGAGCAAATACAAGTACGGAGATTTCAAATAATGTAAGTATTTTCTGATCTAAAGTGAATAATATAAGTCAAAACTAAGCCATTCTAGTTGTTAAAAATTTTATTGTTAATAGAGAGATGCAACCCATAAACCACATTTATGGGTCACATAATAGTACGCCCATTTCAATTACACTTGACCCATACACAACTACATTGCTGGGGCTTCTTTTCTGATAGTAATGTTCTCATGACCACATTCCCACTCTAGACAGACAATGTAGAGGTTTGTGGTGCATATCTCTATAATACCAAGCCCCAACAGATCATCTACACTTGACCAGTACAACAGCTAACATTACCGAGCTGTATTCCGTTAGGCATTGGTATTGTGAACACATTTTCCCACTTTTTTTTTTTTTTTTTTTTTTTTTTATCCACGGTATAAACCATTTTACAAAAGGTCCCAAAAAGCTCAAGACAAAATAAGATGAAATCAATTTCCAAAAAATAACAAACAATTAAAAGGCTGCGTATAATGCTAATAAATATAAATAAAGCGATAAGTGATCACATACAAGTTACATCCAATAAATAGCTTTCAATACATTAACTTACAGACAAGAATATTGCACTACTCTATAATACAACCAACACCATAATCATACATACAGATCACATATATATATATTTGAGAAAAAGAAAAAACAAAAAAAAACTAGTACAAGAAAGTATCAAGCAGAATATGACAAGCAGGTGAACACAACTTACCAGAATCATATTAGATAGTCAGTGACCCAAAAGAAACGATATTAGTAAAGCTAAACATGACAAAAGGTACAGAATTTGACTTAACTAATTAACAAATTTCCCGTACTATACGCTGAATCCACCTCACTAGGAGCAAAAAAATCTACATGCGGTGTAAGACATTGCCAACAGCTGGAGCGAGGGATTGTGGAAAACTGTCAGACTGTTGGTGATCTGTCTCCGCACGAACAAGGCCTTTGATCTTGTAGCAGATGAGGCGAAAACGACATCCTTTCCAGCAAGTCGGACAGTCAACCAAACCTCTACAAGTTAAGAGGAAGACCACATCCTGGACATTTCTCCTCGTCTGAAAGCTTGTGCAGATCCAGCATCTCCAGCAACACTCTCCAAGAGGTACCTCCAGATAACGCGAATATCCAAGTCCGAAGCCACTATCGACAACTTATTTTGAATCCTTTGAAGGCGTCACGAACGTCAATTGATGGGAGTCCACACCCAGCACAAAATACTCCAACCGTGGTCTCACCATTACAGCAGTAGGAGAGTTTTCAAAGTCTGCAGCTTAGAAAGATCCTTGGAGTTAACGTGCAAGAAGTCCCAAATGCCTACCCACCTGCAGCAAATATTTCGACATGCGCTTCAGACACTCAGGGAAGCCATGAAGTTACACCCAAATCCTTGACATTTGCAGGCCTGCGAAAACATAGTTGTCCAAGTTAGATTCATAGCATAGGAGTTCTTCTACCAGCAGAGGTGAAGGCAAGACACTTTTTCAAATTCAATGATCATCGCGTTTTCAACACACCAACTTTGTATGGCACAAAGATCTCATGGAGAACTAAACAGTCCGGCATTGAACGTATGGCAATTGTAACTTCTGAGATCGTCTGCAAAAAAGGAGACAGTTGGATAGATGAATTGCATCAATGTCGTTGACAACAACATTGAACAACCAGAGCCCAAGGATAGAACCCCATGTGGTACCCTGATGTTCCAATATAACTCCGTGAAGTAGCAGAGGCAAATTTTACTGCCACTGTCGGTCTCTCAGATAACTAAGAGCCAACAATGTAGAAGTTCCAGTGACACCATAGGCATACAGCTTGTCCAACGAGCCATGCAGGTGACATACCCTGTCCAAAGCTTTTGAAAATCTAAGTATAAAGCATCAACTGCTCACCCCTCCTCAAAGGCCTCTATAATATACTTTGAAACATGAATCAGTTTGTAGAGGTAACCTCTCCAGACATACAATCCATGTTGGTGGGGAGTTATCCTGCTCAAAAAGAAGAGCCCACTTTCTCAGGACCAACCCTCTCAAATACCTAGCATGCTGTTGTATGGCAATGGCCTGAATTAGTTTACATCATTGTAAGCGCCAGACTTATGTACCAGGAACAATCAAAACTTCTCTTCAGCACATCCGGACTATACCCCCCGCCTCTAGAAGACTGTGTTAAGAAGTGGGCACCTCAGTGAAACAGCCAATACAGGCAGCAAAACTTTAAGACTGCAGGAGAATCAGGTCAGGACCGCTGCCTTTAGTTTTCATCCACACTAGAGAAGGGCACTAACCACATCTTGGAACGTTACTGACAAAAGACATAGACCGAAATCTTGAAATTATACTCACTTTGCCTGTAATTAAGCCATCTCTCTGGAATGTATACGGATGACAAAATAACGGCAACAATATTCACACATTTCCGCGATGGATCAGCTGTGACTTTCCCATCATATTTCATTGAAGACGGATGGGGCCCAGTTCTTTTGGTATTGTCTAATTAACTCCCAAAAGATATTTTGGTTGGCGGGAACATATTCTGCACATGCTCTTGATACGTCTCAGGCACTCACTCGACGAACCTGACAGATTCTCCGATACGTCAAACTTATTATCATCGGGCACACGCAAGGTTTCTTATATTTCTTAAGCAAATCCTTTCATCTGAATAACTAGTCCTTCATTTCATGAGTAAACCAGCAGGACATGTTAAAAGCCAAGACCGGCTTTAGAGGAGTGTTAGCCAAGACAACACTTTCACCCTCAGCGGTCAATCAGAGAAAGCTTCATTGAAATCGCCTTAATGTTTTCCAGCTATGGACAACAGACTGAATGGCAAGAAAATGCGGCTCTAGATTGCATCTCCTAAAATCAGGATGTAAATAGGTTTAGAAATATCAAGAGCGGGGACGGAGAATAGTACATTCAAAGCTGGATGATGGGGATCTACATTCAATCTAAGATACCAAATCCCAATGTACACATGTATCAAGGAAGTGAAGACAAGACAGTTCCAAAGAGGTCTCATTTACATTAGGACTTAATTTATTTTGTTCACAGTTTCAAAACATTATAATTCATGAAGACAACGTGTGAAGACATAAGAGAGATGCGTCAGTGACACCCCACCCGACCCCAGGAATTGATAAAATCTCCAATCAAGAAGTGTATGCGCATTCAAAGTCAGTCAAGCAGAATGCTACTTCCAACATATTTCGCAATAAGCTTGATAAATATAAGTGGTCTGGAGAGAGGGATGTATACCCCCACTAATCAAGACTTTAAAGCGTGTCCAAGTGATAGCAAGCGCGAATAAACTTTCAATTGAGTTTGAGGCGTACAATGACTTCCAGTAAGCATGCAATTCTTGTCAACAGCCCATAATTACACCTCCTCCACTCTCTTTATGACTTGTTTCCACAGAACGCTCCTTCGAAAGATAGTTGATGTCAAAAGACCAAGCCAGCATAAGTAAGTTCAGGAATCAAATCTTGTTTCCTGAAGCACTACTATATCATGCACATTCTTTGAAAGGAATTTCAGATTCCATTAAGTTTGATCTCATCCATTGACTTGTGGATAAGTAGATGCTGATACTAGATCTTCTGTCAGTTAAAATTAGTTTTTTTTAGTCGGATTTTACAATGTTTAGGCCAGACTATTTAGACATAAGGGAGGAGGGGGGGGGGCAATGAGGTAATCTGGCCAACTCATGCTCCAGCTTTGAGTCGATCATCAGAGCTTTCTCAATCATGTTATAGACTCCTTTCCGTGTGCAAGCCTAGCACGAGCCAAGCGCGGAAATCTCTGACAAACTACTGTCAGCCGCAACAAGGTCTTCAGAAGAGAAACGCCGGAGATTGTGCCAGACATGATCGCCCTCAGCGTTACAGGGAAAGACTAAGCTTATTGGACGTGATAGGGGTGGAACAGGGGGACACATTCGCGGATATAGGGAATGCCCCGCAGGCAGTAGGTCAGTTGCTACAATATATTGTAAATTTTGGAGATCACACGTTTGTCATAATTTTTCCGATCTTCATTGGCGTTGATGATGGACTTCAGAAATCCAGTAAATAATACATTTCGGAGTCTACGACGTCCGATCGCGCACCTCAGCAAAATATTTTCATCATTAATTTGTAACAGACGGAAGAACCCCTGATTGTCTCTTTATTTCAGATTCGTTTTGTGCTATATCTTCTTCAGCAGCATAAGCGGGGTTCTAAGTCAGTATGTGTAGCAGTTAAAGAGTTCCGACCTTATCGCTCAGTCGAGATGCCAGCAGTTACTGCTTTAAAATTCATCCTTTAGTGGCTAAATTAGATGAACTGGTTGATCAGTACAGATAGTTTATTGATAACCTCAGCAATGTAGCCGTGCTACTTTGCAATGCACGTCAGGGCAACACACCACTTCAAGTGTTAGCCAGCAGCCATTTACCATATTCAGCCTTAGAAATTTTTGACACACCCTCCGATGAAACCACGACTACACAATATATCCTCACAACATATTCCCATCTTCACTATCAAGACAATCGTCACACATACAGGCACAACTGTGCAGTCTTACAACGGAACTCATACACGAAAAAAAAAATTATGTTTTTCAGAATTTCATAGAATACTGTAATAAGGAAGCTACACTGGCACCAGCTCAAGCTACTCGATCCACCCAATGCTGATACTGTGCACAAGATGAAGCTGCCGTATTTAAATACAGTATTGCCTGGTTCTGCCACTGACGAAGAATCTATGAAGGCCAGTGAAAAAAAAATTGTCCGAAAACCATTATGTCAGATGACTAATCCACTGCTAAGTGTTATTGACAGGAAGGACAATAAGATCTGACTAGTTGGTTTTGTTATACTGTTTATTAGTACATAATATTATTTAAACCCAAAGCATTATTTGGTTAATCAAATTATAAATCCTATTTGCTCAGCCACATATAACTCACGGTAATAAATGGGTAACGCACAAGTAATGATAAGAAAACTACAGAGCACAAACAGTGATTCAAATACAAGCAGCCATCTTGAGCCAAAAAAAAAACAAAAAACTTTACACAGTACAACGTAGAGGTTTGTGGGTGCACATCTCTATTACAGCCTAGCAACAACAGCTCATTTACACTTACCAGTAACACACAGCTACATTACCGAGTTGTATCCCAGTGGCAGTGTTTGTCTGACACATTTCCCACTTTACACAGTACAACGAAAGGTTTGGCTGGGTGCACATCTAATATCTATATAGCCGCACGGTAAACTCACTCACTATACAAATTCTAACCCACTTCCAGATGAGCTAGAAACTTGAAATTTGGCACACTTGTACTGTTGCCCGACAACCCGACGGAAAAATTTCCGAAAATTCAAAATTTGTATTTTAACCCTCCAAAAAAATCAAAATGGCGACGGAAATTTGAATTGAGTGCAAGTTTTACTCAAAGCTTAATTGTGGCAAACCGTTGGTTGTAGAACAAACTCTGAACAGCATACTTTCCGATTTTGTAAATTAAATTTCCTACAATTTTTTGGCTCAATGTAAAATTTAGTTGTATTTGGATAACATAACTACGCAAAAAATCGTCTAATTTTCTACATTTCGTCATAACCATTTAATTTTTGTGTTGTTTTTCCGTATATACTGCATATACACGATAATTATTAAGAAACTTAAACACCTACACACTACCTTCAATATACTAATTTGTTAACAAAACTCACGATTAAAATGCGATTTTGCACTGTCCGTAACCTAAGAAATAATCCAAAATGGCTACGGCGAAATCGGTATCTTTGTTGCAGAGTTGAATTGTTGTTTTGACTGAAACTGTGTCTTTTCAGTTTACTAACACCAAATTATATACCCAATTAACAATAAAATTCTGCACAAAAAGTTCCCTGTTGTTTTTGTCGCTATACACAATATTCTTCCTGAAAAAATCCGGTACACTTGAGTTCTTTCGAAAACACGTGATTTTTTTTCTGAATAGTTTTCCTCCCATTTTAAGCCTGATTATAAAGGAGCTAAAACCCTTAAAACCCTACACGTTATTTACGTATAGAACTCGCTATCCAAACTGCTATAAACTTTGATTTTTACACTTTTTATAACCTAAAAAAAATGTCTCAAAATGGCTTACGTGGAAAATTGCTGTAAGGCCTACTGCTTTGCATACCTTGAAGTTTTGGTTTTACTGAAGCTGTAACGTTTATGTTAGATAGCATCTAATTGAAATTTCAACCTAAAATTAATGCTGTACAAAAAATGTAATTACATACAAAAATCTATGTACCAACAAAAGTACATACTCTAACGTTACTCACAAAAAGTTTACTCAATTTGAATTTGAGCTACTACAAACGCTAGATAGTCTCCAATACAAAACGAAGGTAATTTTGCTTATGATCATCTTAGATAGAACCCCTCCCCCACGTCAAATCATATTGGACGCCCCCTGTGATCAACGGATAATCACCCGTTATCATCTAAAATGGCGGACGGGAATGCACGACCGCATACTTCAATTTTAATTAAATTGCCCGACAATTTGTGATGAAGAAGTAATTTGTGGATTTCTGATATAACTATGCACAAAATCTTCAAATTCACTTCTCGATAAACAAATTCTACTTTGGTTAGGTTTGTTTCCGTATTATATTGCTGGATTACGAAATTCTTTCTAAAACCGAAAACCCGTACACACTAGTGAACTTTACTACATTTGGTACGAAAACTGCTAGAAAATTTAATTTTGTAACTTTTCATAACCGATAAAAATCAAAATGTTGACTTAACAAAAAAAAAAAAAACCCTCCCCCCCCGAACCTTTTCGCAGAGTTTTTAGTTTTTTAGACCGGATAGCTGTAAATATTTAGTTGTGGGACAACATCGAATAGAATATTTAAATCATATACTTAAATTGCTTTATTATAGATTACATTTCCTCACAAAAAGTAGTAAAGTTGGGTTTTGTCAAAAATATGTTACTCACTCATTCACATACGTATTCAAATTGTTACAAAACGGGACGGACATGTAAACTATATATAAAAAACATGTTGTAATTCATTTGCTTGCCTAAAGGCCAATCATAGTTTTGTACCGTATTTTCAGAAATTGGTTTGTTGGTTTAGAACCCTTCCAGCGGCTTGCATAAAGGTTTTTAACATTTGGGTAGACCGGGCCTTGTCGATCGAAACATCGTGGAGCGTCTCGCAGAAAACGTTTATAGAACGCGTTATTAGAACGGACTTTCACGTCGCTTGAACAATTCCACCGAATTATATACGAATCGCCGCAATTTGACTCCTCAGTCTGCTGACAACCCACGGGCCTCTACACGCTTGAATTACCGTCATACTGAACGTTCACTGTTTGGCTTTCTCCCTATTGAAAACTGAATCGTTTTCACTGCATGTTGAGACAATCTTCTATCATGCGCTATTTTTCAACATACACTCTTTTTATTCTCCCCGTTCTTTCAATTAAATACGGTCTATTGTAATCTAATAATCAATCCCGAATTTCCTTTGATTGTGTTTTTTCGAGACTTTATACTATATTTTTTGTTTTCCAATTCTTCTTCGCCAATTACTTTAATTTGTAATTTTACATTTAACTCTACATGTTTCTCATCAACAAATTTTTTGTGTTTTGCCAAGGGGTCCTTTCATCAGGGCAACAATAACTCTTCACATGGAGTAGAAATGCTCAGGGTGAGTGTCAATTCTCTTTGTGCCCTTGCATCGAAGAGGTCTTGTGGACATTTTTACGACAACTGCAATTGATGCAATCCTATGAGTGGGAGTCGCATTTACAAAACACTGCGTATGAGAATTGTACTGGTTATGGGCGTACTTGTTTTCTCAGAAGAATAACATCAGTCATTCATGTATTGAATCAGTCAGTTTCTCTGATACAAACTAGAGCACATTTTACGATGCACTTTATCCCCAGTGGGAAAGAAGAATGGCATGAACACGGTTTCGTCACTTGCTGAAAAATTACAAGACATATTGGCCGGCAAATCAAAAATCATCGGACTCCCTCTTTCACGGTCAAACAGTTACTGTCTCCTTTTGAGGGTAAATGAACTGCTGTATCTGTTTGAATCCACATCCAGTGAATGAAAAGCGCGCCATTTTGATTTGTCCAATGATGTAATAATCTCCCCCTATTTCTGTGTGACAGCTTACTTTTTTCACTGGCCATTTGATGTTGTCGAATGCAGCTCTGGATGGAGTTGCAAACATTTATCACTATAACTCAGCTTGACTTTGGAAAAACGCCACACAAGACCTTACTATTTGTCCTTCTGAAGAACCGCGAAATTGATGACCCTCCACACCAATTGTAGGTACCATGTTCTGGACATCTAATCCAGACTCGCAGAGTCTTATGTCGATGTAAGGTTCAAATTGATGCCTGTGGTATGTTAACCACCCTTAAAAGAAATGTCTCGTTTGACCAGCCATTATTTAACAAAATGCCCGGCAGACCCTAAAAAGGTTAAGCGAGGACGTCCAAAGAGCTTGACAAGTACTCGACAGGAACAGCCGTACAGATGGCAAAAAAAAACGATACAGTAAAAATACAACCTCAGATAAAATAATAGAGTGTGGCTGTAAGGACGTTTACACTGACCAGCATACCCGAGATCACCCGAGAAGATCTGTTCCGACGTTATAACGATTCAGAATCCGCGAGCTTCCTGCCATAGAGTAAGGCTTTTCGATTGAAGAATCCTCCATTTTTCCAACAGAGACACGTTCGGGCTCTCCGTGCTCGAAAGATTGGTGAACAAGGCCCGATGGCGTACTTGGAGGAGACTCCCGATTTAAATCCATTAATTCATTTAAAAACCTCCGTAAAGTATGTCTTTGGAAATGACTTTACAAGTGTTCGTACTGTCATGCTCGGCTGTTCTGAGGAAGAGAAAGGACCACGAAAAAAGCGTGGTGCTGTGGAGTGGGAGCACTATAATATTCTTTAATCTACCTCCTTGGACGCGCCGTTTTTCATACTGATCGTCAGTTCCTAGAACAGCCAGAGCAGACAACGACCTGTTTGCCGTCTTCCTCGAGGTGTCTGTGGGGTACCGTCATCCTAGTTGGACTCTCCGTCTTCAAAATTGAAGGAAGAATGTACCACCAATTTACAAACTGGACGCCGCTGGTCAAAGGTTCACGCCTAGGGGTGGGACGTTAAGTTTGGGTCCAACCGTGCCGTCTTTACATCGGACGATGGTGAGGAGCGCAAGAATATTGCCCCATGGTATATCTCTCAATGCAATTTGATTGAATCTACATTCTTATCTCACTTCTTCAAATCCTTTCATTAATGAGTTTCGCCGTTTGGATCAATGAGCCAATCCTATCAACGCTCATTTCACTTTTGAAATACAAATAACTCTACCCACGCCCTGTGCTTGCGCTGATAGCCAAACAGGTGTGAAGGTGCCAACGCTCGTTCTCAGTACTGAAGATTCCGTCAACTGATCCCCGGAAGATGGACTGTTTTGGAAAAAGGGTTCTGCCCGGCCAATCTTCTATCGATCCTGTTTGATCCTCTGATGGATCCATTTCACATATCCATTGAGCTCTATCCCAAGGCAATTGGGCTGCATATCCAATCCTAGACTGATGCGAAACAACTGTCTCAGTAACAATGACCGCGTTGCCCTCTTCGCTTTCTGAGCCACGATTTTCTCCACGCTAGGGCGCTATCACAGCTGGCAGGTAGAAATTGTTTTGCGAGGTACGACGAGAGCGCACGTTACATTAATTTAGCCAAGTAAAAGCTGCTGCGAAAAATTCCGTGCGGTAGGCCATTGACAACTTACTCAATTTCAACAGGCTAAAGGAAAACAGAGACAGGTGAAGGATGACATAAAATCGTGACGAACTGTCCAAGGCAATGAGGGTTGCAACTGAAAGATCGTACCTCCAAGTCATTTACCGGTGGCCCAGGTACATGAGGTTCATTAATAAAATGCAATGGCCCTTGTGTCTCGTCTGGGCTCACTACTTTCTTCTAGAGCATTCACTATATGCAACATGGAGAAAACAATAAGCTTGCCCCTAGGTCTGGCCGAAGTGACCCTGCTACGCATGCAAGTCCCTTCCACATAAAACTTCTCGAGCTTCTCCGAGAGCTGCGTAGTCTGCGAGCAATGTTCGTCTGCCTAACTTATATCGTCGACGTCATCCGCGATGCCAAATGAGGGATTACCTCATCTCATATTGTGTTCAAGAGCGACGAGGCGGTCCAGTTCAGGGATCCGACATTGATTCGGTATTCGGGCAGATATTCCCTCAAAGAACCGGTGGTAGGCTCAGGAGTTGGTCTGACGACATATGGTTCATGGACCCCTTGAACCCTTTATCGCACCGCTTCTGTCCTGGGACTCTGCCAAAGGGTGTGTTGTAACAAAGTTTTTCCCAAAGCCTCGTCCGCGAAGTACACATTAATAAAGAGGTTGTGCTCCAGTACAGGCAGATTACAATAATAAGGGGAACATAATATCTAAGAAAGAAAGACTATTGTTCTTCATGATGGGGGGGTTGTACCGGTATACTCGCCACACTTTTATAAAATATGCAGGCACACATAAACTTTGAGAGCTTGCTCCTACTCGTCGCGTAATCAAATACCTTTTCTCCAACTATCTCATGAAGGGTGGCTATACTCTTCAGAATGTAACTGTTATACACCCTTTCGGTAAACAGAAGAAGAAAAGGTAGAGCATTACATACGAAAGAGAATGATTGGTGCTAGCGATGCATGCAGTGCGTCCCTCTTAGGACTTTCCAATTCAAACGCTAGAGCCAGCGTTGACTGTCATGCTTACACCTTGAAGGCAAACAGTTAGTCATTTTCAGGCCAGCAGTTGCAGATGCACCGCTAAAACCAAGTTCCAAGCTTAGCTGTACTTCAATAGACCTTCAAACGATCCAATTATTTTTTTCTTTTTTATGTTTCCCCTAACCTTACATACCTGGCCATTTTATGAAAACTTTAATTGTACAAACAAAAAACAAACCACCGTCAGGGACAGTGTACAACCATCCAGATGACAGCATTTCATCACAGCTCGCCACGGGGACAAAAAGTATGCAGACGGATTTGTGGTCT
Organism: Stictocephala bisonia; assembly: GCA_035578905.1. Lineage (NCBI taxonomy): Eukaryota > Metazoa > Arthropoda > Insecta > Hemiptera > Membracidae > Stictocephala > Stictocephala bisonia. The sequence goes on from JAQJVL010008380.1 coordinate 11,603, forward strand.
CACCTAACCGAGTGAACTCTATTGAATCTAAGATTGCTCTCCTTATGTCCCGTTTCCTTGCTCACCGCTAACGCGTGATCTTCTGTCTCGTGTCGGATCTGCATTGCTGGCACTTTTCAGAAGTCGCCAGGAGGCTCGGGCTTGGTACAAGACGAAGAAGAGTACTATCACGCACTGCGAAAGCCTCTCAATCATGCTTGACCAAGACTCAGATCTTCTTTGTCTCCTAATGTAATATGGGACTCCAGCGGCCGGTTGTGGAACTCTTCAAGAACTCACTTTGGGAAGATACTTGGAACGGAACCCTTCAGATCCTGAATTGGCAGTAAACATAGCATTGATAGATATTGATCGCAGCCTCCGCCAGACAGGGATTCAAGGCTGACTGACCAGGCGCCTGCCATGAGGTAGAATGATGACACACTGATTGTACGCAGAGTTTGCTTAACTTCGGAGAAAGCCTTACAGGAGGCCAATTGTTGAAGAGTGGAGCCCAAGTTAACGACACCAAGACAAGTGTTACATACTCCAATTGGTACTCTCAAACCCAATGACGCCTCATCTTTCCCAGACAATATGCAGTGATGGGCCTGGAGCTACGGAAAAACCCCTCACTCATTCGTGTCATCCTTGCGTACGTGCGGATTGGGTCATCTCGTCGCCTCTGGCCGTGGCGACTCAGGTATTGCTGCCGGTCATTTGGCTGGAGGTACCACCGCACACAGCATGTCCGCTCCCACTCGATCCTGGTGACGGCAGAGCCCGTGTGGAACCTACATTACCAACGGCTCCCCAACGAGCAGAGCGCTTCCGGAGCAGCACCGTCATTGTCTTTGGATTGAGGCTCCAATGAGCACCGATTGCATATTCGAGATCCTCGACCAGGGGGTCCACTCGGAGATCTCATGAATACTAGTGTCCCATTTGAAATAAGATATTTCTCTGACTCAAGGGAGACCTGTAGCAAATCAGACCCGTTGTTGAAAAAGCTCGCACAATGTAGCGATTTTCGCTTGTGGTTCACTTCAGCACTCTAGACCTTTTGGGCGACTTGTTTAAAGTGTTCTCCCTACGACTCCGACACCAAACGATCAAGCTCCCTTGACTACTCCCAAATTCCTACCGGTGAGTAGCAACGAGCTATTCCATCCAACATGTTTTGGAGAAAGGCCCGTATTGTGAGCGACCTTATTCCGCTTCTTGGGCTAGATACTCACGACCATAACAGACTTGATCGCTGAGGTTTTTCCACCCAAATTCTCTGGTGACCCCAGCAATTCAGAAGAGCGATACTTTCAACGATGCCGTGAACGTCAAAAACGATCAAAGATCAAATCTTGAAACTCGTTGGATGCCAACTTCATGAGTTGATAAGGTGGCTGACACATGGACAAGGAAAAACGAAATATATGGCCGTGGATGTCTACCCCAGCTATTACAGCAAGCCCACTGGCAAAGGCGTACCAGATCATGTCCTGCGACTTAAGTTGGCTCCGTATTCCATCGTATCATGAGGAATTTGAATATTGCCGAGGCGACCCGTTAACGGCAACTAAAGCTCATTCGTCACAGCGATTTCCAACCGGCTAATCACTGTCAGACGTCCCGGAGCACGACAACCTTTCGGTATTCCTCCGCCACACCTTTAGTTTGCGTTTGGCCGCGAAGTGTCCGCCGATTCGTGTCTGTCCGTCGACATTTGCCCTCGTGGGTTAGCGTACTCAAATACTGCCCCAAAGAAGCTAAGGCCAAACAATTGAGAACGTCGGAGTCGAATCTTCACACGGACTGCTTCACACCATGGCCAGCTGGTACGTCCTTCTTCCAGTAGAGATGAGAAGCCCTCACTCATATCGTAGGGTCCTTGGCCAACCTGGAAGAGTCGTTGCAAGGGGTCGCCTACGCAAAAAACATTGTGGTACGGTGACCTTCTTCTACAACACCCGATTATTCCATGGCATAAGCAGGGGGTCTGCTTTACAAAACTCCCCCGTCGTAAGTTGACCGAACCCGAACAATGTACGTTTACCCAGCGTAGCCAAGGGGCCTGCCTAAAATAAAAATTCCCCAACATTTTAGGCTATTGTCAATCACTAGGCAGTAGGCAACGGGTGGCCCTGCCGTAAAATAAAACTCCCCAACATTTTAGACTATTGTAAATACTAGGCAGTAGGCCAGGGGCCTGCCTAAAATAAAACTCCCCAACATTTAAGCTGTTGTAAATCCTAGTGCAGTAGCGCAAGGGGCCAGCCTAAAATCAAAACTCCCCAACAGTTACTATTGTCTAAATACTAGCAGGTAGCAAGGGGGCCTGCTAAAACAAAACTCCCAACATTTAGCTATTGTAAATAACTACGCATAGGCACAGGGGCCTGCCATAAAAATTAAACTCCCCAACATCTTTACTGTTGTAAATACTAGCATACAGGCAAGGTGGGCCTGCCCTAAAATAAAACTCCCCAACTTTTTAGCTATTGTTAATATGTCCCCTACGTTTGCCGGCCTCCCCCGTGGCGAGACTGGATATTCCCTTCATATCACTTGAACGAATGGGTTAACTAACAGGCAAACACACATACTATTAATAGTTAAATTAACCTTTCAAACAATACTTTTTGAGGATTTAATATTTTTTAAATGGGTCTCTACTTTCCCGCCTCCCCATATCGAGACTGGATGGACCTGCTTCAGTTGAACGAATGGTTAACTAAAGGCAACTGAAATCAATTAATAAATTTTTAGTTTTTAACAGCTTACTTTTAAAATCACTTTTTCCGTATGCTTTTTTTTATTAATAATGCACGATCACTTTTTCGTTTAAACACCATGATTTTTTTAAATACATTTTGTATACAATGTATAAAAACCCAAATGATTTTTAAAAATAAACATTTGTCCTGTTAAATAAATAACATTTTAACGGAAAATATTATCAGAAGTGAACTCTTTATATTCAAAGAATTGGCTTGAACCCCAAGGGGGTTTGGGGGCGAAGCTCCCAACGAGCAAAGCGAGTCTCTATTACAGCCGAGTCCCAAAAGCTCACTTACACTATACCAGAGCAACAGCTACATTTCCGAGGTGTATTCAGATGGCATTGGTCTGTGATACATTTCCACTTTACACAGTCAATTTTAGAGGTTTGTGGATGCACATATCTATTACAGCCGAGCCCCAACAGCTCATTTAAACTGAGATCCATCCCCCCCACCAAAGCAGGAAAGCGTGCCAACTGGGGGATGGCTCAAAACAAGTCAAGCGATGGGATCACGGGTGGCAGTTGGAGGGTCAAAATAACACTCGGCAGCTGAGCAAACCTAATTTATTTCAAGTAAGCAAAACGGCAAAACTGGCTGGCAGAAGGCCACAATATCCATTCGCACTTAAATAAAAAAGAAACACTAAAATTAACAAGATAATACAAACGCTACAAAACAACACTTAACGCTACAAATACCAAAATTAACAACTACATGGCCTATCTGCAGCCTAGCCTGAGACACCCAAAACGTAAGAAATTTATTAACAACATTAAGTGAAAAAATTTTAAAAAAATTTTGACTACACCCAATACACCCGGCAATTTGGCCCACATCCCATAATTCCACCGAGGCCAGGGAGTAAGCCGGAATCCCTGGGCAACTCCGAAATTAGGAAGTTAAGTCAAAGCACAATAATCCCCTTTTGGTGAAAAAGTTTAAAATTAAACAATTTGAAAAAAAATATAAACCCGTACCGTTCTAAAAAAAAGTCACTTCAAGGGCATCCATAATACAATTACCCAAAAAAAAAAATTAAATAACAATCACTAGGCCTAAACATATAAATAAATAACATAACTTAACCCAGGGACCTAAAAAATAAAACTTTACAAAAATGTAACAACAGAATAAAATAATTAAAATAAATAACAATAGATACTAACATAAGTTTTTTTTCTTTTTTTTTTCTTAAATTTTAAATGTATAAGTATTAATGTCCCCATGGCTGCTTCATAAATCACTGTTCTAGTTTTAGGCCTAGGCCACATAAAGTTCCACAAACATTTTTTTCTTCTTTTTTTCTATATTTCAACTTTTTTTCTTTAAATAATGCCCTCAAAACCCCCCAGCTCAGCCCGCGGGAAACAAATGGTACGCACTGACCTGAGGACTGAAGAAAATTGCCCCGAGAAGTAGAGAGGGCAGTGAGGGGCAGAGCTCGCTCAATCACATGGTCCCAGGCCCGGCTCGCAGTGGTAGAAGGGTTGACCATCCCCGGACGGCAGCTGAGGGTAGAAACGTCCTACTCAAGGACCCTGGGGGTTTTAGAGTCTCTAGCCGTGCATGTTTAGGTGATCGGCCGCAGAGAACAATCTAGAAGACGGCCAACTTGACAGACAAAGGCTGGAACACGGAACGACCGTGAGTCCGAAGCCAAATGGCCACCAAAAGTACACAGCGAATCACGCAGGTCACGCGCGATCTCAGGCAGGCCCGGCTAGACCACGAGACGAAAGAAAACTAAATGTACCGGTCAAAACGACCCGGTACAACACTTGACTAGTGCAACAGCTAACATTGCCAGGGTTGAATTTTGACGGTAAATGGTCTGTGAGACCACATTCCAAGTCTAGAGAGTCAACGTACAGGTTTGGATGGTTTCACATCTCTACTAACAGCGAGCCCACCAAAGCTCATTTACACTTCTGACCAGTGCAACAGCTTTACATTGCCCTGCTAAATTTTTTGATGTTAATGGTATGTGACACATTCCAACTCTATACAGTCCAACGTAGAGGTTGTGGTTTCACATCTCTAAACAGCCTACAAGTGAGCCCCCAAAGCACATTTACACTTGACTGAGTTGCAACAGCTACATTGCAGGCTGTATATTGCGCTTGGTAATGGTCCTGTGACACATTCCAATTCTAGACAGTTCAACACAGGTTTGTGGTTTCACATCTCTTAAAACAGCCGAGCCCCATCTGCTCATTTACACGTGAGACTAGTGCAAAGACACTTACTTGCCGAGCTGTATTTTGATGGTAATGGTCTGTGACACAATTCCAAGTCTAGACAGTCCCAACGTACAGGTTGTGGTTTCACATCTCTATACAGCCGAGCCCCCCAAAGAGCTCATTTACACTTGACCATGCAACAAGCTACAATGCACGCGCTGTAGTTTTGATGGTAATGGTCTGTGACGACATTTCAAGTCTATAACAGTCCAACGACAGGTTTGCGTGGTTTCAACATCTCTATAGCAACCGAGCCCCCAAACTCATTTATCAACTTGACCAGTTGCAACAGCTACATTGCCAGGCTGATATTTGATGTTAATGGTAATGTGACACATTTCCAACTCTATACAGGACCACCTAGAGGTTGTGGGATTTCACATCTCTATAGCAGCCGAGCCCACCAAAGGGCTCATTTACACTTGACAGGTTGCAAACAGCTGACAATTGCCCGGGCTGTATTCTGATGGTAAATGGTCTGTTGACACTTCCAAAGTCTATAACAGTCCACGAATAGTTAGTAGGTTTCACATCTCTACAACAGCCGGAGGCGCCCCAAAGCTCATTTACACTTGACCATGGGCAACAGCTACAAACATTTGCCGGGCCTGTATTTTGATGTGGTAATGGGTCTGTTGACACATTCCAAGTCTAGACAGTCCAAACGTAACAGGTTTGGGTGTTTCACAAATCGACTTTACAGCGAGCGCCGCCCAAAGCTCATTACACCTTGACAAGTGCAGACAGCTACATTGCTGGGGCTGTTATTTGATGGTAATGGTCTGTGACACATTCCATTCTAGACAGCGCAACGTCAGGTTTTGTGGTTCACATCTCTATAACAGCCGAGCCCCAACAGCTCATTTCCACTTGAGCTTGTGCAATCAGCTACATCGCCAGGGCTGTATCTTGATGGTAATGGTCTGTGACACATTCCCAATTCTACGACAGGCAACGTACAGGTTTGTGGTTTCACATCTCTATAACAGCCGAGGCCCCCAAAGCTCATTTACACTTGACCAGTGTAACAACAGCTACATTGGCCGGACTGTATTTGTGATGGTAATGGGTCTGTAACACATTTCAAGTCTATACCGTTCCCAACGTACAGATTTCTCGGGTTTCACATCTCTAAGTGCTGACCGAGCCCCCAAAGCTCATTTACACTTGACCGCGTGCCAAACAGCTACATTGCCACGGTCTGTATTTGAGGTCCTATGGTATTGACACATTCCAAAACCCTATACAGTCCAACTCGACAGGTCATAATATTTTACACCATAACTATAACATCCCAGCCATTACCACTCATATAATTGCAAATATATTCGCTGTAACTAAATATATATTAATTTATCATGCTGTACATGCGTGGTTTTTGGACTGTCGGAGGGCAAGTTTAAACATTCAACCCAACTCAGCTTACGGTTGGTACTTTACTTTTTTATTCTAAGCAAAAAACGCAAAAATCTCAGCAAAACTTTTAAAAAATGGTTTGCTGAAAAATACATCAAAGTCTTTATGGACCTATCACTAAATTGTCCTCATGATATTGAAAATGTTTCTCTGAGGCGAATTACCGTTTAAATTGAACATCGATTTCAAACATGTATCAACAACAGAACCATTCTTTCAAAAATACTTTTGAAATACAAACATGGTTTCATAGCAGTTTGATTACTAACAACGAATAGAACTTTAAACTATGTTCCGCGAATATTTAAAATAAATAAATTTTAAGCGTAAACAATTGTATTCTTAAAAATATAATAAGTCTATTTCTTTACTCACTTTTTAAAAAGAATAAAATAAATGTGCTCCTTACTTTATTGCAGTTTTGTGCCTTTTGAGATACATGAAATTGTATTACCACGATCTGATTGAGCCATTTACTCCCAACGAATAGGAGATGACGTCTCGACTCCAATCTCGCCTCAGAATGAACGTGTTGGCACGCATCAATCATGAGGTTATGAGTAAAAAGTTTGAACACACAGGAAACGAAGTTACAAGTGTGGAGCCGAGTTCCTGTAGCTCAACACATCCTTCTTTCTGACACACAGGCTCTCGTCACACTTGATTATATAAAGTCACACTTGGAACAACTACAACAGCTAGACTGATTTCGTAATTTTGAATCATAACATATAATATATATATAGTAAGATATATTATATGTTTAGATTTTAAGTACAGTACAGAGATAAGATCATAAATTAATTTACAATTGTACTTTTCTGAATATTGCAACGTTTCCTTAATAACCTAAATGTTGTTAGTGTTTTAGGCCATTTAAATATTAAAAGGATAAACATCTGATTTTAATTTTAATCCGCAGTACTTAAGTATATATACATCTCACAACGCTACCATTTTAATTTAGCTTTAAGATTACTCACACAATCGCAGTGAAGTTATGAAATGAACAAAGTATGTAAAATAGGTTAAGCCATGTTTGTCACTATTATTTGACTTTAACTCCAGAGAATGATAGGTACGTTAACAGGGTGAAAACTGTGCGGTCTGCGATATAAGGTGTAAATATAACAGACCTATTGACCATCTGATCACTCAAAGGAATGTTGCGGGGGGGGCACATATTGAGTAACTAATAATTGGCTACTATCAGGCTTCCATATAAAAGTAAATATTGTATTTTTCGGATCAAAAAACAGTTGAACTAAGTTGAGGAAGATATAAGACTTAATGGATGTAATTTAAGATTTGAGTGGAATCGAGTACGTTTCACATCACCTTAATAAACACAATCCTTAAAATCACTAGTGATACGAATGGGTATATATCAAAGGCTGAGTCCAATTGTGATAAAAGTTACACGGGAGCCTGGAGTGACATATTATCTTCAAAGAGAAGATCGTGTGATCTTGGCCCGCTAGTGCCTATAAATGGGCGGACATTTAATAGCTCATGCTGGGGTTAAGGAGCATCGCACTCTAGCAATTACATTAGGTTATGTTGTACATAGGTTTGAATTTTGAAGATTCCAAGGGTCCAATTAAAGATAGCTACACCATATCAGTTGATACTCTTGAATAAGAAGGGGAAAAGAACGTAGTGTGTTGGAGGGGCTTATTAATGCCTGAGCAATGATCTCTAGTGGAGCTAAGCCCGGGATGAAACAGGATCAAAGGAGTAGGAATCAAAAATATTTATTCCAGCCGTTATTCTGCAATTTATGGAGACACGTCTGGCAAGGACACCACCTTCGAGCACATTTTTAAAATGAAAATCAAAATAATGTTATGATATTCTGAAGATACATACAACAGCTGGGAAAGTAGAAAATAGGTGTTTACTTGAGGACCGTTTGAGTTAACCAACAAAATTCAGACAAGAGAGAGAGGATAATAAAACCAACTTGCAGAC
>JAQJVL010008381.1:0-19978 GCA_035578905.1 Stictocephala bisonia
AGAAAACAATTTAATAAACATTGAATATGTAGTAACATGTATTAGTAAACAATGAAATAATGACTGAGTAACATGTATTAGTAAACATTGAAATAATGACTGAGTAACATGTATTAGTAAACATTGAAATAATGACTGAGTAACATGTATTAGTAAACATTGAAATAATGACTGAGTAACATGTATTAGTAAACATAGAAATAATGACTGAGTAACATGTATTAGTAAACATTGAAATAATGACTGAGTAACATGTATTAGTAAACATTGAAATAATGACTGAGTAACATGTATTAGTAAACATTGAAATAATGACTGAATAACGTGTATTAGTAAACATTGTAATAGTCCAAACTATTATATATTGGGTAGTCTATATATGTCTACGTCTTAAGTTTATCAACGGTTAAAATCCAAGACGCCAGTGGACATAGAGTCCACTCTACCCCTTCAGTTATATTCGATTCAACAATATTTGAATAGAAGGAAACTAGGGGACGCCTGTACACGCTTCGCATGCCAATATCGTCACTCGCTGTGCTCGTGTAACGTTGGTAATCGGCCTCGGTAATATAGTTAGTTATATTTTAAAGCGTTATATATTAGAGAGTTACATTTATTATAGCACTTTTTCTTTCTATATTTTTTTACAAACTTGAAATCCCCCTAACTATCTCCAATATCTCTTGATTTTTCATAGTTTTTGATTGATTAGCTTGAAATAACATTTTTAAACATTGTGTATGCTCTGTCTTTAAGCTTTGTACATATTACTTATGAACAATTATTTTTTCCTAAGCAGAATAAGAACATAGAGGTTAAGAGCAACATTGTGGTTTAATTGCAAATGTTTCACGAAGGTCCCCATTTCGTAGGTCACCTACTAGTACAGAAACATTTGGACAGTGATGTATAACACTGAAATATTCATATAAATCTTATGACAATATTGAGGATGCATTTTTTAATTCACGTGGAATATATTTTGTTTTTATGATAGTCCTAAATATATATCAGTTTCTTTCCCCATAATAATATAAAAATTTCGTTAATGTTGTTAATATAAATATATTTTTATAACTTAAAGCATTAACATTAATTTAAACTATTTATCAGTTTAATTATTATTAGGGTTATGTAATATTTTAACTGATTTAACTGTCTTAAAGTTTATTTAATAATTAATATAATTTTTTACCAAGTACTATGTATTGCATTAAAGATTGATTTGGTTCATTAAACATAAGTCAGAAGTCATACAAACGGGTTTAATGCAACAGGAGTGCAAAGGCTGCAAAATTTATGGTGATTTGTATACCTCGTTTACCACAACACATTACAATTTTTTTAGCAGATTAGAACACAAGACAACGAGCAAGACTATAGTATTAGTTTGTCTGCCATACTTATTGGCTGAAGACACTTCAATGATTATTATTTAAAAAGATATCAAAGATAAAAGTTTTTCCGTTCTATGAGAACAATACTTCTATTCTAATGTAATTAGAAATATCGTTTTTATTGTAAATAAAAATATAAACTGCAAACTATGCCTTCTACGAACTGAGTTTATAAAATAAATCTAAATTATTGATTTTAGAATTTGTAATAATATTCCATACGTAATATATATTTAGTTCGTGTCATAGAATAATGTTTTCTTCTGTATCATTTAAACAACTGGTCACTAACCAACGGTCATATGTAAGAATATGACTATAAAGAGAGGTAAAATAAGCAAGTTTGAAGCTACAGCTGACCTGAGAAGATAGCCAGCCGTTACCCCTAGGAATAGTACCTTTGTGAAAACACCTTGAGACAAGCTTTGATCTATTTGTGCTTTGAATACACTCCAACATATTTCAAATTTGATGTAAAATTGGCATCAAAGGATAAAAAATCCCTAATATATGAGTTTAAGACACACTATTCCACTCTGTTGTACCAAGAAGCCACTTAAGGTGGGCTGTTTCCTCCGAAAAGAACGCCAAAACATGGATTTATATTTCAACGATTCGGTCCATAATAACAAGTTATCGTAACGAAGTATCGTTTAGTACGCAAACACCGTTACAGTGGATCAGTGTTGGTTTTAGTAAAATATTTTCTGTTTTCATACTTTTTTACAGGTGAATATGTGAAACTTTAAACACCATTATTGACGATTTTACATAAAAACCCTTATAATACAATACACTTAACATTTGAAATACTTGTTTAATCAACTGCTGTAAAGATTAACTTGTAATTTCTAAGCAAATATGTTTATAGTTTAATATTATAAATAACTGATTTTCTGCCATTTTAAAGTCTCCTTGTTAAGTTACTAGGTTTAAAAATGTGAAATATAATAATAGAAGTGAAGCTACACTTTTTATTATTGATATTTTTGATCACATTACAAGATGAAGCTGAAAATTGCGAAATTTTCCAAGAAATCACCTCGTATCGTAACTATGTTTATCGAATAGTTAAAATTTTCAAAGAATTGGGTTATTTTCTTTCTAATATTTTATCTGACTGAGTTATTTTTCAACACACAAAAAAAAAAATTAATCTTACTTCTCTGAAACTTATTTGAATTTTAAATCAGTTCAATACTAAACATTTTAAATGTGAATTTTAATGCAAGAGGCTTTATTTAAATAATATTTTTCAGTATATTTTTTCCTAAAAAACCTTTTAGGAGATGAAAAAGAATTATAAAAGATTGTAGAGAGTGGTTTTAACTACTGCACTTATTGAACTTTTCAATTTTGTTTGAGTTTTTAGAAGTCCTACTGACCCTACTTGTCTTCTAAAACAAATCATTGCCTACTATACATTTGACTTACTAAATAAAAAAACACGCCCACGCCAATAGTTGTGTAGACCCCTACATATAAATCGTGTAGCACTAACTTGCCACCCCAAGTCACTGTCACTGTCGTCAGCAAAGGTGGAAACCAAGCTCTCGCCACAGAGGTAAATAAAAGAAGTGCATTCATTTATTCCCCTCCTAATTAACCCACCTTCCCACACATATACGTACAGTGGTATCGACCTATCCACCCACCTATATACGTACAGTGGTATTGACCCACCCGCCCACCCATACACTTACAGTGGTATTAACCCACCCGCCCACCCGTACACGTACAGTGGTATTGACAGTGTTATTGACCCACCCACTCACCCCATACACGAAAGTTGATATTGACCCACCCACCCACCCAAACACGAACGTTTATATTGACCCACACACTCATCCCATACACGAACGTTGATATTGACCCACCCTCCCACCCATACGCATACAGTGGTATTGACCCACCCACCCACCCATACACGTACAGTGGTATTATACACTCACACGCACGCGCGCACGCGCACACACACGCACAGTGGCATTGACCCACCCGCCCACCCAAACACATACGTATTGTATACTATGTACACGGTACTGACCCACACTCCCACATATACACGTACAGTGGTATTAACCTACCCGCCCACCCATACACGTACAAGTGGTATTATAGTGTATCACGTATGGTGCACACTCAGCACAGTTGTTGACTCAATACTGACCAGAAGCCTATTCACATAAATTTATGGTTTACCAAGGGACCTCTATGTTGCTGTCGTAAATTGTACAACGTTATGTGCCTATGGGTTAGGCTACGGCTGACACACCTGTATTCCTGATATAGATGGCCTCTTCCTGACCCACATCTGACACTCTGTACATTATATCGGACGACTTTCAACGCTAGCTACTAAAATAGAAAGTAAAAATGATAAACTTCAAAAGGAAATAAATACAAAGTACAAAGTACTTGTGTATTAGTATATAAATATTGAGATGACGTCACAGAGTTGAGTTGAAGGTTCGCGACCATTCAACTCCTGCGTCTACGATTGGATGAGGACCAGATAATCCTTCTGAAAAGAACGAGGTGGGTGATCATTGGCTACGTAATCCACAGAGTTGAGTAAAGGTTCGCGACCATTCAACTCCTGCGTCTACGATTGGATAAGGACCAGATAATCCTTCTGAAAAAAAACGAAGTGGATGATCATTGGCTACGTAATCCACAGAGTAAAGTTCAAGGTTCGTGACCATTTAACTCCTGTATCTACGATTGCATGAGGACCAGATAATATTTCTGAAAAGAACGAAGTGAGTGATCATTGGCTACGTAATCCACAGATTGAGTTCCAGCAACGCTATCAAATCATTTTTCATTCCCCACTTAAAATTCCTGTAGTTGCATCTTCCAAAACCCTTGCAAAAGCGACTCAATATAGTCCATTCCTTACGAGGAAGGTTCATGCCATCTTTGACAGTCATAGAGTCTTAAACCAGAAACTTATTCCGACCGTCACACATATCCCAAGTTAACGCACAGCTAGTTTATGAAAAAAAAATACTGTTTAAGTAACTGTGAAGATAGTCGAAGGGGTGGGTTTTTAGATTTAAGTCCACCAGGCGGTTGTGGGATATATTGCCAAAGGGGATATTGTATTTATGATATTTTTAAACTCTTAGCGTAGTGCCTCATTGTGTCGTATATCCGAAGGAGCTTTATTTTTCCAAAAGTGTTATATTTTTTTCAAATTGTTGTATTAGGCTGTAAAAATAACTTTGTAAAATATAAGCTAATGAGTATGAGAATTAATTGAAATTTCGTTTCATTTGATCTAGGTATTTATTTGTATTCAAAAACACGTACACAAACACTTAAGGTAAACAAATCGAATCGAAAATTACCTGTTGCTTGTTTAATTGCGTAATTAAATGATTCAGCAAGTATGTGCATCATGTATCCTCGTGGTATATCTGTATGGTTCTACCTACCGTCACACGTTGAAAGGTCCCCCTTCTAACCAACGAATATCTTGACGGACCTAATACCCACTCTACCAAGTCTTAATAGGGTCCACTGGCCCACATTAATGACGGCACTGGTGTCACAGTGCTGTAACCCAGCTACTAGCTAACAAAGTGCTGTGGAGATTGTAGGCGATAGGTTTCATGCTCTGTCCTCTTAATACAAACTCAATTTTTTTGTCCATGTTAGGTGGTATTCAGTGTTCGGATGTTGTGTAGAGGAGATACCTGAGTCTCAGGCTTTTCAATTAGCTGAAAATCAGACCAACTACGTGGTTTGGATTCCAAGTATTGGTCCTTTAGTTTTCCTGGCAATTGGGTTAATAATAAATGGCCCTTTATGAGCATAAGTAATACTCAATTAGTAACCAGACGTCACAGGTCATCCACATTGAGTAGTGTTGGTATGATTTTCAGCTAATTGACAAGCCTTATATTCTAGACACTGACTACCACCTAACACGGACACCTTAGACTTCTATATCAACCATTGAGCGGACCCCTTAGTCATTTATATTCACCTTAAAATACGCACAGAGTTGCGTCGGCATCTCATATCTGAGTATAAAAAAATATATATTACAATGCAGTTCATAAAATAAAATACTACAACTTTAAAATATGAAAATTTCCATATAAACACTACATAAACTATGTTTTAAGAAGAAATATAAGTTTCTCATTGTTCTTTTATGTCGAGTTGATCTAAAAAGTTAAACAATATAATCTGATGGCTGAGCAATTTTACAAAACAGTCCAAGTAATAAATTATATCTGGAGTGTGTATAAATAGTTATGTAAATTACTATTTGATGATAGTTTTTTAATTAGCATAATACGTGTTGGTGAATCCCCCATTCTTTTGTGAATCCCTCTGGTCTGAGGAAGGTGAGCGTGGTTCACCGAAATCGATTTATTATATTTTCTACCAGTAATAAAATAATAAAACTAATCATAATTACATTCAATGCTTAAAGATTTTATCAAATCTAAAAATCATATTATATGAACATAATTAATGCCGAGCATTGGTCTGTATGGCACACCAATATTCACAATGTTAATGACAGGTGCACTACTCACATTGCATAAACAAGAGTCAATAATGTACATTAGAAGTGTAAATACTACTCTAGGGTACGTAGTTTTCAATTGACAAGCATTTGAATATTTATTGCACTGATTATTCATCAATTGGACATTGAGTCAATAATTTAAAATGATATGTCAATACTGCTGTAAATTGCGAGTCTATTATACTGTACAAGGTGTCTTTGAACTCTGATAAGCGTTCTTGGTTGTTGTTACTGGTTAATTTGGAACCATAAATATCATATTTAAGTGTCTATAATATAAACAAAACACCTTAGTTTTCCTTCCAGCTGCCATTTTTTTCACTTTTAAATTTATATGTAATCAGTAAAAGGTGTATTAAGCTGAAATGTAGCATGTTTTTTTTATAATATAAACACCCATTTTTAGAAAATTTATTGGTTTTCCCTTATCAAAAGTTTGAAAGTGGCGGCCATTTAAATCCAAAATAACTCCTAACCCAATAATTTTATTAAAAATTATACAAGAAATGTATTTTACCAAATTTAATTACTAATTCAATGATGTAACAACCTTAAAACTCGGATTAAAAATAACAAAGAAAAGGTAATTTATGTGACAGTATGTGCAATGCAATATGTCTGTACAATGTGCAGCACACATGTACAGCTGATAATGATAAAGTAATTTGTTAAAGTCTTAAATCAGCTGACTAGTACAACAATAAAGTTTATGTAAACATCTGATCCAAGACTTAAAAAAATTACTTTATAATTATCAGCTGTTACATGTGTGCTGCACATTGTACAGGCATATTGCATTGCACATCCTGTCATATAAATTATCTTTTCTTTGTTATCTTACATCAGATTTTTAAGGTTGTTACATCATTGGATTTGTAATTAGAGTTTCTAAAAAACATTATTTGTAAAATCGTTAATATAATGATTGGTTTTGGAGTTATTTAGAGTTTAAAATTTTAAATTACCGCCATTTGGAAACTTTTGATACAGGAAAACCAATAATTTTTTTAATGGGTGTTTATGTTATAAATAACTGTACAACATTTCAGTTTAATACATCTTTTTGTTTTTGAGTTATAAATTTAAAATTGAAAAAATCAAAATGGCGGATGGAACGATAACCGTGGTGTTTTGGACACTTTAAATATTATATTTGTGATTCTAAATTAACCAGTAACAACAACCAAGAGAGCAATCAGAGAGTTCAGAGTGACCCTGTATATTACTTCAGTTGTTATTTTTATAAATATTATAATCCATATTAATTTAAATATTTAGATTCGTATTTATAATACTATATAATGTAATAATAGTCCAAATTATCTGATATTTCGTTTTACATAGCAACTTATATGTTGATTATTTATATTTAATTTCTTAATCAAATGTTTTATGTCAGGAAACTCGTCAGAAGACCCCATCAATTTGTTTGGTGGGTTGGGGGAGGCCTCGTCAAGCCTTACTTTGGGCGATAGTGAAGAGAAACACTATATTGTACCCATATGTACATATATTTTATTGGTATATTTTGTTAATTTCCGAGGAATTTTTCTTTTCTTATAGCTACAGTTTTTAATGTCTGATTCTTGAATGCTGTAGATTTGTGTTTTATTAAATTTATATAATTTAAATTGTGTGTTCTATTATTGGTTTATACACTCAAAAATATTATCATATAATTTAATGAATAAAGTAAAAGTAGAAATATATATATATATAAATTTATTATTTGTGTTTCTTTTAATAATTTGGTGCTCTCAATTTGTTTTCCTCTGAAGCTGACATTCTTGTTTTAATTGAGGGTAGCTTTAATTTTCTTTCTATCAAAATGTGTTATATTAATGTTTTTATTAATTTATATACTATTTTTTCATTAGAAACAATGTATTTATATCATCTCATTTATATCGACATAACCTTTAACTGTTTCGTTCCGTAATATTTGTCCTAAGTGAATATATCAATTAAACTTGAGGAACATTAAAATCATCTAACGTATACAGTTCTCTGAAATATTACTCAATGCTAAAGCAATATCGCCATTAAGATATTTCATATTATTATATAAAACGTTAAAAATGCTTAATATCTTGCAAATAATACCATATGGCTAAAATTGTAGTACAGTGTAAGTTATACAATATACAGCAATATTCCCGTACACAAACCTGTAATAATAAGTATAACTTTTGTATTTATATATTTAAAATAAATATGTATAGGTTTTAAAATTTATTTTAAATATTTAAATACCAAAGTTTTACCGTATTTACCATGAAAATAATGTTATGGTGTATACTGATGTATACCATAAAATAATTTTTAAATATATAAAAAAAATTTATTTGGAGACTTTTATTCGTTCTGGAAGTCAGCAGTAATAAACCGATTCTAAAAAGGGATTGCAAATCACGTCTAGTTTTAGATTAATATATGTTTTGTGTGTTGTACCAAATATATATGAAAAGGTTGTATACAGTTTTTTTTTTCTTTTTAATAGTTTGCTCTCTTTTGTTCTCATCAGCATAGTTTTATCTAAAATCGTCACTAACAACTGTCACTAAAATGCCCTAGTTAATTGCAGTCGTTCTCTTGAGCGTCGAGCGAAGGTTGATACCAGTTACCTCAACTTTCAGATAGCATTTGACAAGTCCTCACCATGTATTTTTTAAGAAGCTGACTTGCTTTTGATCGCTGAATCAGTGGATAAATATAATAATTTGATTGTAAATTAAAGTGCTATCTGTTGGCGTGTATTCACATACTTTTTTGCGACTTCAGGACTTCCATAAGGCTCTTATTTGAAATATTTTTTTTTTAATTTACTGACCATAAAATCTGTTTATGGTCAGTAAATTATTGTTTGGCCATATATAATAAAATATTGTTTAGCTGTTCTCTACCTTGATTGGCTGGCGTCAAGCTCATAATTTTTATTATTAATCTTTTAATTTCAAAATTGTTTTCAATTTGCTAATTAGTATAATTGTTTTTTATTTATTCAAATTATCGGCAAATTGTACTCCAACATTTGGGCTGGTAATTGTTTAACTATTTTTTGTGTTAACTAATTTATCACTGATACACAACTGAGCCTACGCACAGGCTTTAATGCCACTATAGGCTTATTTCCTACCACAATATTTCTTTATAACGGTTTTATTTATTCTCTTTTATGTGTTATATTAATATTATTTTAGTTTATTAAATTGGGAATAAAATATTGATTAATTCATTCATTCTTCAATCATATATTTATTTGGCTATGAGGGAAATTAAAGGCAACCACTTACCACTGAACCACAGGAAAAAAGTCGTAAATTTTTTTTAATTAGTGACCGTACAAACAAAAGAGGCGTGCTATCATGGCTATTTAAAAAACTCAAAGTCGATCTTCTCTGAGCGCATAAACTGTACCGCATCAAAAGCTAGGAGGAACAGTTCTAGTCATGTGGATCGCCTGGTACTTCAACGACAAGCATTGTTTAACACCGTACAACTCTGGTTTCAAGTCACCTTGAGTTCGCCTCTGTTGTTTGGAATAAGTACCGCTTGTACACACATGCAGCCGTCGATGCTATTGAGAGGGAGTTCTTATCATGGATGGGAGGAAGTTTGTTTATTTAGGTGAAGTGGAAGTGCTTATAGACTTAATTATGAAACTTATCAACTCGCTGTACTGTGACTGGCTTATTATTGTCTGTAGAGTGCTTAACGGTTCGGTGGAAACTTTTGGTATAAGAGTTCCAGAATATACTCTTCGCTCAAGAGGCCATTTTTGGGTTCATTATTTGGAGTAATGATCCAGTGGTCAGATGTGCTGGCATTGCAAACAAGCTCCAAAACCTAGTATTTCCTTAAATATTATGGTAAGTTTCTAAGGATGATGAAATCAGTATATAATTATCGACTGTGTTAATTAAGTTACACATTGTTACTTTAGCTGCATTTCTCAATTCTTGCATATTTGAAAACTTGATACTTGAACTGGTCAGTGTAATTAGCGAGCAGGAAGGTCAGTGGGGTGTCATTAGTCAGAAGTAAGGTCAGTGGGGTGTCATTAGCCAGAAGTAAGGTCAGTGGGGTGTCATTAGCCAGAAGTAAGGTCAGTGGGGTGTCATTAGCCAGAAGTAAGGTCAGTGTGGTGTCATTAGCCAGAAGTAAGGTCAGTGGGGTGTCATTAGCGAGCAGGAAGGTCAGTGGGGTGTCATTAGCCAGAAGTAAGGTCAGTGGGGTGTCATTAGCCAGAAGTAAGGTCAGTGTGGTGTCATTAGCCAGAAGTAAGGTCAGTGTGGTGTCATTAGCCAGAAGTAAGGTCAGTGGGGTGTCATTATCCAGCAGTAAGGTCAGTGGGGTGTCATTAGCCAGCAGGAAGGTCAGTGGGGTGTCATTAGCGAGCAGGAAGGTCAGTGGGGTGTCATTAGTCAGAAGTAAGGTCAGTGGGGTGTCATTAGTCAGAAGTAAGGTCAGTGGGGTGTCATTAGCAACAGGAAGGTCAGTGAGGCGTCATTAGCTAGCAGGAAGGTCAGTGAGGTGTCATTAGCTAGCAGGAAGGTCAGTGAGGCGTCATTAGCTAGCAGGAAGGTCAGTGAGGCGTCATTAGCTAGCAGGAAGGTCAGTGAGGCGTCATTAGCTAGCAGGAAGGTCAGTGAGGCGTCATTAGCTAGCAGGAAGGTCAGTGAGGCGTCATTAGCTAGCAGGAAGGTCAGTGAGGCGTCATTAGCTAGCAGGAAGGTCAGTGAGGCGTCATTAGCTAGCAGGAAGGTCAGTGAGGCGTCATTAGCTAGCAGGAAGGTCAGTGAGGCGTCATTAGCTAGCAGGAAGGTCAGTGAGGCGTCATTAGCTAGCAGGAAGGTCAGTGAGGCGTCATTAGCTAGCAGGAAGGTCAGTGAGGCGTCATTAGCTAGCAGGAAGGTCAGTGAGGCGTCATTAGCTAGCAGGAAGGTCAGTGAGGCGTCATTAGCTAGCAGGAAGGTCAGTGAGGCGTCATTAGCTAGCAGGAAGGTCAGTGAGGCGTCATTAGCTAGCAGGAAGGTCAGTGAGGCGTCATTAGCTAGCAGGAAGGTCAGTGAGGCGTCATTAGCTAGCAGGAAGGTCAGTGAGGCGTCATTAGCTAGCAGGAAGGTCAGTGAGGCGTCATTAGCTAGCAGGAAGGTCAGTGGGATGTCATTAACCAGCAGAAAGGCGAGTGGTTGTACGGGTGAGTAATATTTTATAATCAACTGATAATATTATAACTCGTTTATTAAAAATAATACTTACATTCCCATATCAATAAACTTTAGTGCATAGACTTGTATCTAACGATATATTTGCGAATTATAATTAATGTAGGCTCTCACTACTCATGAAAAGTAAACAGAGATGTCTCAATCAATGCTTTACTGGTTTGAGTTTTAGAAACTATCAGAAACTCATAACTCAAACATGGCTGGGACTAATGAAATATTTGATTTGCCGATTTCAATCCACCAAAGTACAAAAGACAACATGGATCTACCACTGGTTTCAGTTACTAGTGAACATTACTGTTAGTCAAACTTCCATCGTTGCAATGACACTAAAAATCTAAAATATTCTTTTTGTCAAGATTTGCATTGATAAAGATACAGTCCATTATTTTACACTTATTGATAAATGTCAAATGATTATGTTTTACTGACTCAATTCAAAACAATCGTTTCCTGCAATTTAACAGTTATGTTGCTCATGAATAAAATTGCTGTTAAATGTTTGTTTTGAAAAAATGTTATAATATTTTTATTTATTTACTTCACTGTCATTTGAACTACACATCTCCCGTCACCTACATAGTTTTCATTAACTGAAAATATGTAGTTTTTGTTATGGTAATTTAGTTGTCTTGAATTAAACATTTCTTTTTCGTTGGTGTTTTCTAAGGAAATGTATAATCATGAAGCCACTCTAGTGTTTTTATAAGTACATCTACTATCCATAATTTAATACAGATATAAGTTGTATGATCTGATAGTTATAAAATACTAATATAGTTCATGTTAAATTATTAAAAAATTAACTATATTTTGTTTGATGCTAAGTAAAATAATTTATTAACAGATCATTTTGAAAATATTTAGATGTACGTTCGAATGTCGTAAGTTGTCAATACTGACTGACGTCTGCTTAATGGTTGTCGTTAACAGGGAGCTGTTGGTTGTTGTATGCTTGAGGAATCCATCGACATGTGTTGAGTCAATAAAACAGATCAATCTCCAGACAAACGTAAAAATAAACTACAACAAAATTAATATACACTAAAATAATTCTAAAAATTTATGTACAGATGAACATGTGCAAAGTCATTTAGCAAAGTCATGAACTTAAAGAAATTTAGCTGCCCCTTAATTAAACAACTTACTAAGTAAAAAATAAATTATAATATAAATAAATCGTAATAAATAAAAATGTCAGATTACATAGCTTCACAGACATGTTTTGCAGATTAAAAAGCAACCGTATTGCATCAAAAACGTAAGAGAAAAATCAGGAACAAAAATCCAAGGTAGAGTGAATGTGTTCCCTCAGTATTTACATTTATTTCTCTTGAAAGCCTAACTTCATGTTTGTATCCGTCCTTTATTTATGTAACCTTTGGTCTCCGATTCGCGTTACTCGATAGCCAATTTAGCTAGATTTGAACCATGTTTTCCAGCTTATAACATACATTGTGTACTTATTTAAATTAAAATACATCTGAAATAATTAACATAAAACGATTGACCCAAAGAACGGTTTCATATTTTTCAGAAAATATTGATGAAAGATTATTAATACTTATTTTTTCACTGTTCACTGAAAAATAATTAATTATCAACTGGGAACGTATTTTATGAGCTCTTATCCTATGTGAATGTTGTATTATGTTAAATTACATTCTAAATGTTTTAATTAGTTAAGTAAAGTGTATCTTCCCTGTGTGGGCGTCTAACTCAGTGTTTCAGTGTGATGTTACATAGTTAATTTTAAGTATGCAACCTGCAAAGGGGATGCTGAAGCTAATAAGCTAGTGTAAAACTGTTCATCAAAATATTAAATTTTAACTTAGTTAAAATATAATGGTAGATTTATTTAAGGCCCATTCTTTGTATAGATCTAAGTTTATTTTCTTTATTTACTATAATGGTGGTATACATTATTTTTCTTATAGATTGGATCTGATAAAATATTATAGAAACATACAAAGAATGACACATGCTGGAAGGCAGAGCGGACATGAAAAAGTAAAGATTTGTATGTAGACCAATATCTCACATCTTCAGAATAGCGGAATCGTCACATTTTCATATCATACTGAACTGTTCCGTTTTGCATATATATTTCTACATATGTTAAATTTAGTGTTCTGTACTACTGTTGGCGTAGAAATTATGTGTTCTCGAGTTTTAAGGTTGTTTACTAGGAAGCTAATGGGCCTACAAAAAATCCGACCACACTATTGTTTTTCTTTTTCACTTAATTACACTTTATGACGTATGCATATTTTTATTTTAATATTATTTTTCGTAATTTTCTTCTCAGCTGGAAAAAAAAAACGTGCCGGAATTTTTAATGGTTTCTACTGAGCATCAACTTTACACTTTTGTAATTGAAACCCCGTTCATGCATCACATTCATACTTTAATACGTGGTTGTCTAGAGTGATTTCTATTTCTAAGTTTCACAAATTTCAGAATTTGAGCTTTTCAAGAAAGAAATGTACTATTAATTTCCTGAACGATTTTTTTACTTCTAGGGGCCGTAAAATTAATTGCTTGGTCATATTGTAATCCTTATAAAATGTATACTTACAATACATTACTTTTATGTGCATAAGTAAATACAGCGAATTGATTGGTACAAATTTTCGTTCATAAATTCAAAAAGACATGAAATGGATTTAAAAAGCTTTAAATTTACTTATAGATATGAAAGTAATGTACATAACTAATTATTTCATAAGGACTACACTATGACTATGAAGGCTGCTAAGGACTACACTATGACTATGAAGGCTGCTAAGGACTACACTATGACTATGAAGGCTGCTAAGGACTACACTATGACTATGAAGGCTGCTAAGGACTACACTATGACTATGAAGGCTGCTAAGGACTACACTATGACTATGAAGGCTGCTAAGGACTACACTATGACTATGAAGGCTGCTAAGGACTACACTATGACTATGAAGACTGCTAAGGATTACACTATGACTATGAAGGCTGCTAAGGACTACACTATGACTATGAAGGCTGCTAAGGACTACACTATGACTATGAAGGCTGCTAAGGACTACACTATGACTATGAAGGCTGCTAAAAACTACATTATGACTATGAAGGGTGCTAAGGATTACACTATGACTATGAAGGCTGCTAAGGACTACACTATGACTATGAAGGCTGCTAAGGACTACACTATGACTATGAAGGCTGCTAAGGACTACACTATGACTATGAAGGCTGCTAAGGACTACACTATGACTATGAAGGCTGCTAAGGACTACACTATGACTATGAAGGCTGCTAAGGACTACACTATGACTATGAAGGCTGCTAAGGACTACACTATAACTATGAAGACTGCTAAGGATTACACTATGACTATGAAGGCTGCTAAGGACTACACTATGACTATGAAGGCTGCTAAGGACTACACTATGACTATGAAGGCTGCTAAGGACTACACTATGACTATGAAGGCTGCTAAGGACTACACTATGACTATGAAGGCTGCTAAGGAGTACACTATGACTATGAAGGCTGCTAAGGACTACACTATGACTATGAAGGCTGCTAAGGACTACACTATGACTATGAAGGCTGCTAAGGACTACACTATGACTATGAAGGCTGCTAAGGATTACACTATGACTATGAAGGCTGCTAAGGACTACACTATGACTATGAAGGCTGCTAAGGACTACACTATGACTATGAAGGCTGCTAAGATATAGTACAGATTATTTATATGACATGAGACGTGTTCCTAATGCACAGTGTGTTGAAAAGAAGTAAGATATATTAAAATTTAAATAAAATGTTATAATACTCTTGTAGCAATATTAACTTCCTCAATCTTTGTTTTTAAAAAGTCTTCGTTCTTCCGTTTTTCCAAAACTTCAAGACTCGTTTGTACAATTATTGTACAATTGTACAATAATACAGTAAAGGAGCTTTACTTGTGTTGCAATCTACTAGATGGCTATGGCTCAAACCTTTTACAAAATAAAACATTAAATAACAGCATTTCTCTCTGGAAAACATATAAGTCTACAATAAAACCTACAAACGTATGATATACAGAGAAAGTTCTACGTTAAAAGGAACAAAGTTTTCTCGTTTAGTGAATATAAATATTGTTGTTTCGTCAGGCTAATATCAATGAGGTACGGAGTTATTTCACCCAAGGCAATCACAATAATTCAGGTATTAAGGACTTTTTTAATCCTTTTATATCAACATAAATTTACTTTGGTGGAATCAGGTCACTTGCTGAATTATTTTCGAACTGGTGGTAGGCAGATAAAATTACTGGAAATGTTGATAGATTCCAGATCGGTCAGTAACTATCGATAACCTATTCAAACAATGAATAACAGCGTTCCCCTGTGCTAATTACGGGGTGGTAACAGCTGGTATTTACAATATTAATGAAGAAGGTTCATGGCTTGTGGTGAATTTACGGCTCTGTCACGGAGATCACTTAAACATTTTATTAGTAATTTTCCTTTTCCACTTTTCGTCTGGATTTGTTGTTATATACTATGCAATTTAAAAGTATAGGAGTTGAAGTTGATACTTTCAAAATGACATCTGACGAGGCTACCATACGATAATTATCTATACATCAGATTTACTGTGGAAATTTAGTTAATTACTGATTGAGTTATGAGAAACACATTTCAATATTTGAGTTTAAAATAAGTGTTTAGTTAGACGTAGATCACTGGCTATATTTAGGTGAACTATATGTCAGTAAGAAAAATTATAAATTTATTAAATGTTAAGTAATGAATGAATATTAGGTTCTTAATTAGGATGGAAAATTAATTACTCAGAGTTGTATGGTAATTACAGCCTTTTATGCAAAGTGGGAAAGCCCAGTCCTTGTTCAAAAAGGGTAAAGCATGTAAAATAGGTAATACCTACCCTCAGTGGCAATATAACGTAGATAAATGTAATTCCAATTGACAAACTACTTCCACTGTGTTTTAAATTTTACAATCATAAATCATCGTAATGTACCATTATTACAGCAGATATTAGTCTATGGAAATTATTTTAAGAGTTATTTACCAGCTGTTAGTCAATTATTATCAGCAAGCTTATCAAGTGTACTTTTATTTCATAATAAGACATGTTTATTATATGATGAATTTACACGTACTTGTTGACTTGAAGTCGTGTCAATTCACCTTTGTTTCAAGACATTAAGGATATTTGTTTTGTGTTGTGTCTATGCTCATTGAACTATGTGATGATTTGGATTGTAATAAATGTGCACCATTAAAATGTGCATAATATTTTTGAATTAAATGTGGGTAAAATATATTGTTTACTGAACACAAAGAGAGCGTTTTAAAGATTCTTAGTAGGTTGACTCAGTCAGATTGTGAACCATAAGTCACACATAGTATTATGTTACAGTATTTCCTTTTCATTTATTCGTATAAGTATTTTGTGAGCCTTATTGATGTTTTATAGATGGTTTTTCATTATGGAGGATATGAATAACACCCTATTAACGCACGTTTATGATATGTTCGGTTTATACAGGACCATTCAAAACACTGGAAACATTGGCATGGGTCAAATTTGGAGGTTAAAATTTAAACTAAAAACTAGCAATTATGTCAACAAATCTAACAGTGCTATAATACATTTTACTAAACAAGAACTCAGTCAGCGTAAAGTTTACATCATTTTATGTACTACTGAGGTGGTTGGCAAGGGCATTTATGATACAAATACACATGATCTTTTTAATAAAGTGTTATGTTTGGGGGGTTCTTAAATTTGCCTTTATTTAATTTATTGTACTGTTAACAAGGTAAACAAATTTGAAATGAGTTATGTTATTTTTCAGAAACATAAAAGTGTGACACATTTAGAAACATGTATTGCTGCTCGTCATTATTTATTATAAACCTAGTTTTAAAAGTATGTTTTTTTTTTTTTTTTTTTTTTGGTTGGTGTGTGTTACATGGTGATTGTTGGCTGGGGGTTTGAGTGTATGTTTTCTCTCGCTCAATATATGCAGGTGTATGTAATAAAATTATTGATTGTACAAATTTTTTAAACGGTAATGAGTAAAAATCTATCGAAGTTCTCATCAAGGAAACGTATGTACATAACAAAATGTAAAGCAGAAAATCTTAGTTTTTCCCTAAAATAGCTCCTAACTAGAGGAGATGGGTAGCAAAAGTGTACTGCAATGAAATGAAATACAAAATGTTCAATTACTTTTATAACAGTAACGGCGTGCAATGTGATTCGCTTACATACTTGTGATCGGGAACTGCCTCATAAATGTTGAAGGCTGTAAATGTTTATACGTTGTCCTATCCATTTCATCACACAACCAAAGATCAATCCTCACTTATCCTTCCACACAACTCCTATGACTTCACCTCCATGTTTAACCACTTTATTCCCGATAAATTAGGTGCCTGCGATACATAGTACATGTCCTATTAGGTGCCTGCGATACATAGTACATGTCCTATTAGGTGCCTGTGATACATAGTACATGTCCTATTAGGTGCCTGCGATACATAGTACATGTCCTATTAGGTGCCTGCGATACATAGTACATGTCCTATTAGGTGCCTGCGATACATAGTACATGTCCTATTAGGTGCCTGTGATACATAGTACATGTCCTATTAGGTGCCTGCGATACATAGTACATGTCCTATTAGGTGCCTGCGATACATAGTACATGTCCTATTAGGTGCCTGCGATACATAGTACATGTCCTATTAGGTGCCTGCGATACATAGTACATGTCCTATTAGGTGCCTGCGATACATAGTACATGTCCTATTAGGTGCCTGCGATACTTAGTACATGTCCTATTAGGTGCCTGCGATACATAGTACATGTCCTATTAGGTGCCTGCGATACATAGTACATGTCCTATTAGGTGCCTGCGATACATAATACATGTCCTATTAGGTGCCTGCGATACATAGTACATGTCCTATTAGGTGCCTGCGATACATAGTACATGTCCTATTAGGTGCCTGCGATACATAGTACATGTCCTATTAGGTGCCTGCGATACATAGTACATGTCCTATTAGGTGCCTGCGATACATAGTACATGTCCTATTAGGTGCCTGCGATACATAGTACATGTCCTATTAACCAAAAAAGTAACAAACAACCTATTTAACTATATCTTTTCCAAAAAATAAAACCATTTTATATAAATAGACCTTATTTAAGGATGTATTACCTAATTGTTTTGAAATCTATTGGTTAGGATGGTAGTAGTGTTGTCATTCTGTGTACGGAGGCTACGAGATCCTTCATGTGTACTATTGGTTAGGATGGTAGTAGTGTTGTCCTTCTGTGTACGGAGGCTACGAGATCCTTCATGTACACCTATTAGTTAGGATGGTAGTAGTGTTGTCCTTCTGTGTACGGAGGCTACGAGATCCTTCATGTGTACCTATTGGTTAGGATGGTTGTATGGAGGCTACGAGATCCTTCATGTACACCTATTGGTTAGGATGGTAGTAGTGTTGTCCTTCTGTGTACGGAGGCTACGAGATCCTTCATGTGTACCTATTGGTTAGGATGGTTGTATGGAGGCTACGAGATCCTTCATGTATACCTATTGGTTAGGATGGTAGTAGTGTTGTCCTTCTGTGTACGGAGGCTACGAGATCCTTCATGTGTACCTATTGGTTAGGATGGTTGTATGGAGGCTACGAGATCCTTCATGTGTACCTATTAGTTACGATGGTAGTAGTGTTGTCCTTATGTGTACGGAGGCTACGAGATCCTTCATGTGTACCTATTGTATGTGACGTATAGATAACGTGTGTATAATTGTATATAATATAATATTGTAATTGTATGTAACGTAATTACATGAGTAAAATAGGTACTTATTGAATTATCATCAACAGGAGGGGTTTCCTACAAATATTACTGAAAAGTGCATATTTAATTCATTATCTTTCTTGCGTGTAAAACCCATATTAAACATAATGATACTCAAGATTTTATTTCATCCTCATCTGTATTTGTATTATATTGTATTTGTATTGTATCTGTATTGTATTTGTATTGTATTCGTATTGTATTCGTATTGTATTTGTATTGTATTTGTACTGTATTTGTATTGTATTTGTATGGTACTTGTACTTTATTTATATTGTATTTGTATGGTATTTGTATTGTATTTGTATTCGTTTTGTATTCGTATTGTATTCGTATTGTGTTCGTATTGTATTCGTATTTTATTCTACGTATTATTTATTTTACGTATTTTTATTGTATTTGTATTATATTTGTATTGTATTTTTATTGTATTTGTATTTGAATTGTTAATATGGTCAGCATGTTTTTCTCTGAGTACTGTTGGTCCGAGTGGGTTCCAAATATCCTTCTATTATTATATTTATCATCAATCATGTTTACATTATGATTTTTAATTCTGTAATTGGTCAAGATATTTACTACTGTATTACCTTTTGCTATTTATTTTTGTAGTTATATTGTCAACTGTATTTGTATTGTTAATGCTGTCAACTTGTTCTTCTCTGATTATTTTGGATTTGAGTGTAGTTAAAATGTATTCTTTCGCATTGTACTATAATTATTATCTTAAACTTATGTCATCCATTAATTTATTGCAAAAATGTTCTTTGCAACTATCTTGAAACTGTCAATATCTTTATACTATTCATTATGTTTACAAATTGTGTCTACCGTAGATGAATAAATAAATCTGTTATTAAATAGTTATATTGACCTTGTAAATTAGAAGTTCATTAGAGTGGCGTATATTTAGT
>JAQJVL010008382.1:0-19989 GCA_035578905.1 Stictocephala bisonia
CAAAGTCAGCTGAACGAGCCCGTGCAGCTCGTACCATGTCATCTCCTTCTGTGATATTTGATGAATCGTTGACTGCAACGGTGCCGAAAGAACAATTCCTTGCCAAAGAAAACAACAAGAACCGCCTAATTGCGATGCTCATAAACAAATTCATAAGTATGCAGATACACGATTGTTGCTATACTGCTGTGGAAAGATCCAGGCATGGAGACAATGTGTTCATTGTTGGGGAGGACATTCATTGATCTGGATTTATCTCTCGCCCCCGCCTTAAATTGTGTTAAGATTTGCTCATTTTGCTGACTGACCAAATATTACTTAATAGCAATAAGCAATAAGCAATAAGCAATTTATTGATCCGTTAAACATGCAGTTACATGCAATTGGACAGGTCAATACATAATTAAAGTACATAAAAAATTGCAATCAAGTTTAAATAGTATATACTAGAACGATTATCTCAATAAGTAATAAAACATTATGTCTAAATATAAATATCTACATGCAGAGATTGAGGCACACATGCTCAATTGTAGCAAAGAATATAATAATTTAAGCTAATAATTTTGGTAAATATACTTAATACATGCAAGGGTTACAGCAATTCATTCACTGTTAAAACAAAAAGATTGATTTAGGTGGATGCTCAATTAAAAAAGCCACTGACAATTTCAGTAGGAAGTGTATAGGAGAGTGACTGGTACGAAAACACTTATCTAATATTTAAACATGAAAAATATTAAACAAAAGCTGTCCCACAATCGAATTTGTTTTAAAACTAAACTTAACAACAATTATTTCATTAAAAATTCATAAAATTTTTATCGTAATGTCTGTTTCCAATATCTCTCCCGCCAACCTATAAAACTATTTATATAAGTTTTGTGTCCCAAGTGCAAAAACAATAAATAATAACATTATGGGTATACCTGATGACAGTGATCACTTTTCAAGCAGTGACATTTACAATGTTTTAACTGTTTACATAAAAAAGACAGGACATTTAGAAAATAAATAATAGGGTAATTATAATGATGAGTTATGACTATTGATGCCCTAAACTTGATTAGCACATATTTCAATATGTAGCTCTGAATTGTGTAAAATTAATTATATAAATAATTTACTGCCTTACTTGCACAATCCATTTCATTTATATTGCGATGTATACATTTCGAGGATAACCCCATCTTCATAGCATCTTAAAATATAAAATATAAAAATAAAAATAAAAGTGACAGTTCTTATCATATGGTAGGTTTGGTGTTCTCATAATGGCTTAGTTGAGCTGTTACCATGTGTTCGGTTTTTTATCATAATTTCATATATTGGATTTGCTGTGAAATTTATTTGTTTGTTAAGAACAAGATTTGGTTCGTTTTTAACACTTTTATATATCTCGTAGCCTTCTAAACAGTCTAATTTTCTTCCTTTTTGTTCAAAATGTAGAATTTCAATATTTTCAATTTTGCAGTAGTCGTGGCAGGTGTTTAATATATGTTCTGCATAATTTGATTCTGTTTTTCCATTCTTGATATATTGAATGTGTTCCTGGTATCTTTTGTGAAAACTCCTACCTGTTTGGCCTATATAGAATGCATCACATTCACCACATTTCATTTTATACACTCCTGATTTCTCAGTGTTCGGTACTTTGTTTTTTGAGGTGGATATTGACAGATGTTTTAAGATGCTGTTATTTGTTTTAAAAGCTACTGTATAGCCTTGCTTAGCAAATGTGTGTGTCGCTAAGCGTTGCGTTTGTGGAGAATGTTCCATGAGGACATATTTATTTGGTGTTTTTTTAATATTTCGTTGAAATATTAAAGGAAGAAAATTAGACTGTTTAGAAGGCTACGAGATATATAAAAGTGTTAAAAACGAACCAAATCTTGTTCTTAACAAACAAATAAATTTCACAGCAAATCCAATATATGAAATTATGATAAAAAACCGAACACATGGTAACAGTTCAACTTAGCCATTATGAGAACACCAAACCTACCATATGATAAGAACTGTCACTTTTATTTTTATTTTTATATTTTATATTTTAAGATGCTATGAAGATGGGGTTATCCTCGAAATGTATACATCGCAATATAAATGAAATGGATTGTGCAAGTAAGGCAGTAAATTATTTATATAATTGATTAGCACTTTGCATGATGCCACGGAATATTATCTCTCCTATCTGTCAGGTGTTGATGGAAGAATATGGTGATGACTAGTGATTGCCACTCACCCGTACACATATTGTAATAGTGGCCCACTCCCCCTCTTATATTCATATGGTGGTGATGACCAACTCATCCTACCAATACATGTACTGTAGTGAAGGCCCCCCTTCCACCCATGCATAACGCTTAGTAATGGCCCCACTCCCCCCCACGCATACACGTATTGTGGTGATGACCTTCCCATACACTTAGATGGTAATTGTCAAGTCAACCTACCCATAATATATAGTAGCAAAGCTCCTCCTTCCACACACATATATGTTGGTGTTGCCAATTATATTTTTTATAAACAGTGTATTTTTTAAAAATATTCTTACTTGGCGCATGCTATCTAGAAGTAATTTCCAATTTTGGAGAAGACAAGATGATAGTTCAGTTGAATGTTCATCAAAACTACTAAGAAGAGTTTTAGCATCTTCTGTCTGCCCTCTCTCAACGTAAAGGGTTATTAAAGCTAGGCACTGAGACGGAGCTGAACTGAAACAAAAGTAATATTGTGGTTGAAATTATATAACAAATGTTATCAGTAAAAAAGAATTAAAATCTATGGTATAAGTTCTCTTAGGTAAATCAAAGATTCATTATTACATTGGTAAATAAAAGATGCAGTTGCATTTTTTATTTAATACATCATTTTGCAACATATTATTAGGTTAAGATTTAATGCCAAGTTAAATAAATAACATTAAATATTACAGTTAAAAACTCCAAATTTCAGTAGAAATATTGATTTAATAGGCAATAATCTTTTACTTTTTTGTTACTATTTTTCATCATCAGTTGAAATGGACCTGTAGGCCTGTGTAAGAGATTTACTCAACGAGTGAAGTGAAGTCTGCCAGCTCAGTTGGTATTCTAACCTTGGACCACTTAATACAAAACCTAGCTAAGCTGCCACTTCTGTAATTATTAAAAACATTTTGTGCAATAACAAAATGTGATGTAAACAAGTGTGTTTCACTCATGGTATGATACCATATCCTAAATAAGACTTAGTTCTATTAGAGGAAAAAAGAATTCAGTCTTGATTAAATGATAAATTTAATTTTGTCTAGTATTATGAAAGTTTGTTTTGTTGCAAACTGGTTTAGTCTCAATATAAAAACCCATGGGTAGATTTGCCTTGATTGGCATTATAAAATGGAATCATTTTTGTTGCGTCCAGGGCACAAGGCTTAATTATAAATCTGTTTAAGGGAGGCAAATGAACAGTTGTGTATAGTTGTGTACATTTTCTGTACACTTACCTGAATGCAAGGTTAGACTGGGTATAGAGAACACATTAAGAGTTTGAGCAACACTGTAGGAGCAACAAAGAAGGTACAATCAGTTTAGGTATTAAAGAGTCATGCCATCTCTGTCATCAGACATGACAATAACTTCCTTCCAAACACTTGAAAATACATAAGAATATCCACTGAAAAGACACAATCATATATTCAACTAATTTATATTGGGATCGTTAATCAGGGTCATTATAAAGTCTTCATTACAATAAAAGGGTAAAATAGTGATAGAAAACTATACTAAATATAATAGGAAAACAAACACTAAATATACTAAATACAGAAAACTATACTAAATATAATAGGAAAATAAACACTGTTATGTATACCACGATGACAAATCAGAGACAAAAAACAAAGTGAGTGACTCGTTCGATAGCAAAGAGAGAGAAAGGGGCAGCTATGCACAACAAATTGGCCAAATAAAACAAGCACTACCTGTCATAAGTAGGCAGTGCTGTCTACTACTATTTTGTGTAAAGGATTGTTAGTGTTAATATCAATAATAATATAACAGGGGCATTGTCAATTTTTTTTCACATAGAAAATTTTGATCACAGAAGATAAAAATAACTAAGAAACAAGAATAAGATACTTTTTTCAGTGGAAAAGCCGAGAAAATTAAGAAAAAGAGGAAAAAAGAAACATTTTTGTTCTTAAATACGTTGCGAGTACTCAAATTGAGCGGGATTTGGTCCTGATTAGGCCTAGGTTGCGTATTAACCTTCCGCACGTGGCTAAAGAATATATACCCAGCCTCTACTTTGCCTGAAACATGTAAACAAACATATCCGAAATGAAATATTTCTGTCAATAGTGTAAATGATAGTTCCTAAAACTTCCGCTAGAGTGCAGAATCAACTTAGACATGTCTTTGGCCAACTCCTCAGCCTACCCAAAACGTAAATATTCTATGATTGAAAAGGAGAGGAGCAGCCCATTAGAGTGTGCATGGGTGTGACGTCTTACTTTTAAATAGGGTAAAATAATTTCTGCGTGCGAAGGATTAATAGGTAAGATAGGTTACATTATGTTAGTTATTGTTAACCTAACCTAATAAAATTTAACTTAACATAATATAACCTAACCAACCTAATTTAACCTAACAATAATAATAAATGATAATGAATAAATGATTTATTTTTCCAATCAATAATGACTATAACATAATTACATTTTGATGGTTTGGAAAATGACTGGCCAATTTTTCAAGTAATATAGCCAGTTTTATACATATAAAACACATTATAAACTTATACTATATTTGAGTCTAACATTAGCATACTAAATAAAAAGAGAAAATCGCCAATTGTGGTATGTATGACAAATAGTTCAATTTACTTTTAAAACAAAGAAAAGGAATATTCATTTATAATCAAAAATAGAACAATAATTATACAATGCAATATTGACAAGAAGCTTTAATTACTAGATATAAAATGAATAATGATTTCAATATTATAAAGGGTTAATTCTAATATTAAATGTAACTATATGACAGATGATAAGTTATTGAATAATTTTACTATGAGTTACTATTGTAAGATGTTATTTAAAAAATCAGGATTCTGTAAAGATAAAAGCCAAGCAGTAGTGTTTAAAAAAAATTGTTTTATGTTATTGGCATTTTTTATATCTACAGGTAATTGGTTGTAATACAAAGTCCTAAGTAGGAAAAGGAATGGCGGAAAATAGACCTATTAACTTTAGGTAGGCCAAATTGCTGGTTGATACTAAAGCAAGTATGATAGTATAAATCAGTACACATATTTCCACTCCTAATAAAAAATAACCTAAGGACCATAAAAATAAAAATATGTTGAATTGATAAAATTTTATTTTGTAAAAATAAAGGAAAAGAACTCTCTCGCTTACTTTTCTTTAGTATTATACGTAAATATAATTTTGTGTAATTCTGAGTTTTTCTATTACAAATTTATATGTTCCTCCCCAACAAGTTTTACCATACGGTAATCTAGAGTTAATGAGTGCAAAATATAAAGATCTCAATAACAATATACTGCAGAAATTTCTTAAGAAGTAAAATTTCCTTATTGATAATCTCATAACTTTGTGTAAATTCATGATGTGCTGTTGAAAAGTCAATTTGCCATCGAAAATAACACCTAAATACTTTATATTATTTACTTTTTCTAATGCCTGATAGTCACATAAATCCAGAACACATGTTCTAGAATGGTATTTGATAGGATAAATATCTCTGCAGTGTATTGTGCGTGTTTTGGTTATATATATTTAGTGATATAATTACGGATAAAAACAGCTATTTCACTTAATAAACATTATTTAATAGTACTTTCTACAGAATATAAAATACTTATATTATTATAATGTTATAAACAATTACAGGACTAACATATACCATAGTTAATTTTACCACTTCGTTCTAGAGGTTTTTAAATATAATCAAACAATTGTTTTGTGAAATCCATATTCGCCCATATCTTGAAGATCGGCGTCTTATGAATAGATAGATAGATAGATAGATAAACAAAACGCAAATTAAATTGACAGTATAGTCCAATCCCAGAAAATCAAAATTGATATATTTTATTTTGTTTACATTGATTTGCATTCTATTATTAAGGCACCATTCTCTAAGCATGAGCAGGTCACTATTAATTAGTTGACCAATAACACTAACTAATAAAAAAGTTGACCAATCTTTATTAATGTAAAACTTTGAAATATCATCGGCAAAAGCAATAATTGTAAAATTAAAATTTAAATTCAATAAATCATTTATAAAAATTAAAAATAATATTGCAGATAAAACTGATCCCTGAGGATGCCTCCCTGTACTAAAACTGTAGAACTGTAGGTGTTTCCAATTTTTACTTGCTGTCTCCTTCCACAAGAAAAGACCTAAACCAATTCAGTGCAGTACCTCTTATACCTATTGCTTCTAGCTTTTCTAAAAGAATAACAAACTCAACCATATCAAAAGTTTTCCTGAAATCAATATATAAACCTGTTACTTTAAGCTTAGAATGTAAACTGTTATAAATTATGTCTGATACTTCTAATAACGCATCCTCAGTTGACTTTCCTGTGATAAAACCGAATTGACGTGGATTATAACAAGCTGATTGTTCTTTTATGTTATCTAATTTTATAGAGTTATTGTCTTTCAAAATAGGTACCACTAAACTTAACTTCAGGAAAAATGCCTTTGCTAAAACAACTGTTTATTAAGTAAACTAAAACTGGTGCAATCTCATCAATTATATTTTTCAGTAAATGTACATTAATTTGGTCAAAGCCAGTTGACTTATATTTTAAAAGTTTAACAATACTTTTAATTTCATCTACATCTGTTGGAGATATAAAGAAAGAATGTTGATAGTAAGTACGTAAAGGTGGAAGGGTATTGGAATGTACGTCTGGACGGCTAAACTGGATTGCGGTAAGGTGATTGTTTACCTTATCAGCAATGACAGAAGGCTCACACATAACTTCGCAGTTTGGCAATTCAATTAAGGATTTTCTTTGAAGAACCACTTGTTAAGTTATTTATTACCTTCCACAGCTCAGATACATCACCTTTACACTTTACAGTTTTCTAATAATGTTGAATAATAATTGTTTTTTGTAAAATTGATCACTTTATTTAATTTATTAGTAGATTTTTCTACTAATAAAAAATTCAAAAATAATTTTGAAAAACTCTGCCATATGGTCTTCTCTTAGAAGTTATATAATTTTTTACGTCTCTCAAATTTATGTAAAATGTTTGGTGTTATCCAGGGACTTAACAATTTAGCCTTTAACAATTTAGAACTACCACCATTTTTCTTGCAACTTCTAAATATACAATTACTTAAATATCAATAAACTTACAATACGCAGTATTTACATCATTTTCTGAGTAAATATCGTCCAAATTAGCTTAGTGCGAGTAAATATTTAATATATTATAATCAATAATATCTCTTTTAACTGAGTTACTGGCAGAATCGTTAAATTTATTACTTTTACAATACAGACCAACTAAACAATGATCAGTAATGCCAAGCTCAAAAACAGCACTTTTAAAACTATCTACGTATCTATACCTGACAAAAATATGATCTATGCATGATTGAGAAGCTGTTCTAGTGGGGGAATTTAACAGAGATATAAAACCACTATTATTGAGTAAACTATGATAGTTGTTTGTTATATGATTGTTGACAGCTAAGTTAATATTAATTAATATCTCCTATATAAATTACATTATTATTTATTTCCACAATTTCTCTGGATATTTTAAGTAAAAAAGTGTTCTCTGGTACATTATGTAATCTGTATAAGCAAATAAGGTTAAAAAATGAAGTACTGATTCTAATGTTCAAAAGAAGAACGTCAGCTGATGTCATATTTAACTTGTTGATATAGTTAACATCAATACTATCATCATTAACATAACATAAGACCCCACCTGCCCTCTAACTATCATTGCATTTGGCAAATAAATTATAACCTGGAATTTGATATGAAAATAATTCTTCTGTAGCTATCCAAATTTTACTTAATATTATAAAATTTACTTTGTATTTCTAATTGTGTAATTATAATAAAAACTTATCGAAATTTGACCTCATACTCTTTATGTTAGTATATAAAAAACTAATATTACCCTCTTTATTACAATCACTATAAAATGTATTTATATTTGTATCACTACTAGCATTCAATAAATGGCAAAAATAAATATATTAGTAATAATTGAACATTGTAATTGGAAAAACAAATAAAAAGAGAAAAATTATTATTGATTAGCATTTAACTTCATAAACTATATAAGTTTATGAATAGATAGATATAGATATAATAATAAATGCTACATTTATTATTAGATTGAAAAACTGTAACAAAACAAAAGAAGAAAACTTAATAAAGGGCCAAATTATTATTATAATTATTTAAGTTTTTCAAGGTCATCATGGTTGTTTGATTTTATGTATCTTTCACCATGACTTTTCCTCATTCCTGAAGGTTTTCAGCTCCAAGGAGACTTCAGCCCTTAAATCTTCAAGAACTCTTATCAAGAAATCCTTTGTAATGGCCGAGCCAATGACCGAACTAACACTGCTATGGGATGATGAGGCATAGCGACAATCTTTACATTTCCAGTCGCGGTATGAACGAGTCTTCTTACCCTCCACGTTGTCTTTAAGCATTTTGTGTGAAAAGCTTTCCCACATGTTCTGGCACATTTTACGTCTCCCTCCGAATACAGTTTACCACACACACCACAGTTAGATGACATTTTTATAGTAACAAAATTATTAGCATAAAACCGCTGAAAAAAATGTATTAAAACTATACACTTGGCAACAAGAATTGTCGTGCACAAGCGTGTTATCGCTGAGCGACATGACAACGCACCTTATCTATTCGGCGCCTACAGCCAGACAATACCCTAACTAGGTCTATCCCATCCTTACTGACACCAGCACATTATTGGTACTAACACGCTTAATAATGTTCTGATTGCAAAACCCATGCCATGTTTGTGATCCGGACCAAATTCCCCACAATTTGACTAACAATTCAAAATTCATAGAAAACAAATTATCTGATTTTCCTCATTTTCATAATTTTCCCAGCTTTTCTGCTGAAATAATTTATCATATTCCTGTTTCTTACTTATGTATCAATTATAAAAAAAATCAGTCAAAAAATCGACAAGGCTCCTGTCCTATATAAATACCAAAACATCCTGACCCCTAAAGGACATTATCAATTACAATTTGATTGTTTGCCATTTTAAAAGTCTATACAATATTATTGACATTTGGAGACAATCTACCTGCATCATATTGTATTTAAGAAATTAATTGAGTTAGGTGCAAGAAAACATCATGAAAAATACTCATGTTAAAACCAACATTATTATTTTAATCTCCTTTTTAGTAAAACAATCAGCACCATGTAACGATAAACATAAATTTAATGATTATTTTACTTTTAACTAACATTAAATTATGCACACTCATATGGCCAAAGATATACCTTGTTTTCAACTGAGACTGTAGATTCTCAATGACTCTGTCTGTGGTAGCCTCACGCAGGATGGGTGACTGAAGTAGCAGATCAGCTAAAAGATGAGGGGGCAAGCAGTCCAAAATGGCAGGAGGGAGCCAGACTGTCTCAGGGGCCTGTGTCGAGGCTAAGTTGTGCTTGACATAATGTGCCAGTCCTGGGCCGATGTCTACTGCAATCCCTTTCTGCTGAGCCTCAGTTTGAGCGGCTTGTAGTCTTGAAAGTAGTGTAGATGGAGTGTCCTCCGCCTCGAAGCTCAGTTCTGTGCCCAACTCCCAGTCAGTTTCATTGGCACTCCTGTACCATTATACAAATTAAATTCATAAGATATACTGGACTGTCAGACTAAAATAAGCATTTCATTATTTATAGGTACGGAGAAAGTTATACTTTTTATTAAAAGTGTTAAGTTTAAATAATATCATTTAGGACAGGGCTAAAAGTAGAGTGAGGTAAACTTGCAATCATCAAGCTCCGTTGAAATCAAACTATAAACAGAGATGTTAAAACATTTTCAAAATTACTAAATACAATTACCTAAATTACTAAAGGCTTGAAAGAATTACACTTGCTCTTTGGACTAAAGACTTTTAACCCTTAATATTTCAAATTATTTTTGGATGAATTTATGTTTTATGATTTCATAATTTGTTTTACATGTGCTTTTATATTTGTTACATTTTTACCTGTCAATATTTAACTTACAGTAGAGCCTCGTTATCCGATATGCTGTTATTCCACATTCCGTTTCAACCGACTTACCCGTCCCGAAATCGCCACGGTAGAAAACATCTGATTTTCTGAGGTAGTCGGGACCAGAACTGACTTTTATACAACGAAAATCAGTTTATTTGTTACAGCATTTGATTGTGTACTGTATTGTGTAAATTATGTAACAATACAATACAGCAATAAGTAACTGGTCAGCTACTGTATTTTTGAATGAGCAGATACAGTAATTTTGTTGCTTACCGTCTGACCTTACGTTCAGTTTTAGCGCGGGCTGTACCTTGTGAGTGGAGCATACGCTACTTATAAGAAGTGTATTTTTTTTAAACTCGTGTAAAAAGTGAATTTATAACTGTTTAATTTTATATTTAGTACATATTGTTCATTTAAGTTTCATTTCAGGTATTGTTAAATAACTCTGTATTTTGCAACTTATACATTATACTGTACTGAAATGTTATTAAGTTGTATTTCTTATTGTTATCAGTTTTATTCTGTGTTCTATAACCCAAAGTAATGATTGTTTATACAGTAATAAAGTGTTAATTCTTAGTAAAATGCATTAAAGTACTTAGTTATACAAAAATTAGCATTTTTATTGCAATTCCCTATTATCCGACATTTTCACTTATCCGCCGTCGTCACGGCCTGTATACGTCAGTTAAGCGAGGTTCTACTGTATTTATTATTTGCTATATTGACATGTCCAACATTTTTTTAAGTTAGTTATTTTTTAAAATTTGGTATTATATCCATTCAATAAAACAGAAAAAAAAAGAAAACAGGCGTGCAACTACAATAGTAACATTAATCCCGTCAACTTTCACCCCCCATACCGGAACAGTTTATTTAAGGTGGGCCCTATAAATGCCACAGACCAGAGCCCTTAAATAGTAGTACTCGTGCTGGATACGAAATGATGATCCTAGGCGCTTTACCTGGCCAAAGTACTACACCTTAGACTGCTTGTCTGTTTCAACACTGATAGTTTAGTGCATTTCATCACTTTTTAAGATGGTGTTGCCATTGAACAGGTTGGGCATTATCATGCAAAAATAAGCAAAAAACATTCACTTACATCAAGAAGTGGTCTGCAAGCCGCTGGCAAGACACTTTATAAGTGGCTGATGCTGGTTTACAAGGGGCTGTGGCTGAAGTTGACAGGAACAGATCAGTGTAGAGTATGGCATGGGCTTCAGACAGAAGGTGACGGTACGTGCCAGAACCACTGTACTGGTGACTAGTTGCTAGTGCTACCATATCTGCATACAAAGTCTCTGCTGGAGGTAGTCGCAGTGAATAGACAGTCCAGCTAGTCTGGCCCTCGCAGGAAGCTAGTAGAACGACATGTGTCTCACTCAGTAGCAGTGAAATAGGCCCTATGAAGGGACGCAACCCTACTAAGCATACAGGGTCGTCTACCGTCACCTCACCCAGTTTCTTTGAACAATACAAAGCTTTTTAGATTTAAATTTCAGTTAAGCTGTTACATAGTAGCCTCAATTTACCAATTTATATTTATGTACATTACATGTCATTGGCAAGATATACAGTTAATAGTTTATATTACAAATTTTAAATATGTGATGCAATAACCTTTTATACTATTCACTCATGATTTATTTAAAATTTTAAAAAATACTCCACATTTTTATAAGTTACCTTTTAACTTTCAAATAAATGTTGCATGACTGTAAGTGATTAAAGATATAAAAATATATTTTAGTTTCTATGACTGAATAAGGATCCAGAAACATTTCACAATCTTTTTCAGTTTGTGTGAGATAAGCAGCTTTCCTTTCACACTCTTCTGAAAGACTTTTACATAATGTATCTCCTTTCTGTAAAACTTTTTTTCATTTTTGTTAATAATAAATAATTTGTAAAAAAGAACTATTATCGCTGAAATGAAAAATTTAATTTTGATTTTAATTCCACCTACTACTGTCACTTGATATTTAGTCTGTCCCAGATACAAATGAGGGTTAGTGGTGGTATTTTGTTTTTCTTGTCATATAGAATTTATATGACAACAAACATGGCTTTTTGAACTTATATAGTTCTCACCACAAGCTCAATTATTGTTGTATCATTTATTTTTATTTAATTATAGAAAGTTTTGTTCTGTATTATAAATGTTTACTACAAATCTCCCACAGATAGCTCAGCAAAATCATCTATATTTTTCCTAGTTAAACTCTAGGATCTTCTAATTTAAATCTATTTGTGACAAGTTTTCTTTCATAGCATTCAGTGATTTATTGGATTTTTTTGTATTGAAAAGAATGGGTACGTTAAATAGCAGCTACAGTGAAACATTCAACCCACTGACCTGTCTATTCAAAACAAAAAATGCTATACTACTAATTTATAATCGTCGGCACTGGTGGCGCAGTGCTGTAACCCAGCCACTTAGGGACAAAGTGTTGTGGAGGTAGGTGAAAGGTTCTATGCTCGGTCCTCTTAATACTGACACGGCATCCGCTCAATGGTCGCCATCAACGTGGACACTACTAGAGAAGTCCATGTTAGGTGGCAGTCTTGGTCCGGATATTATGTAGGGAGGAGAAGTGAGTATAAAGCTTGTTAAAAAGCTGAAAATCATACCAATACTATGTGGTTTGGATTCTACGTAAACCTGTAGGTCCCATAGTTGCCTTGGCTATTGGTCCATTAATAAAAATGTCCTTTCTGAGCTAAGTCGAACTCAGATAGTAACAATGACTACACTTGTTCATCTACACTCATCACACTCACTCAACGCTCATAATAATCCATATCTCGACGATCAGCATATTATTAATGTATTATACTATTATATTGATTATATATTTTTGATTCTTGGCTTGCTCTCTGCTGATTGATAGACACTCTCTCAAGTCAACTTATATAAAAATTAACATTGAAAGTTTTCAGTTCAAACCTCTAACTTGATGAGGCTTGCATGTTCAGGAGTAGTAAATGGTGGCACAAAGTGGGTAAAAAGTGGGCGTTTCCCAGGAAAGGGAATAAAAATGAATATCACTCACTTAGTGTTGAGAAGCTCACGTAAAGAAAGTTTAGTACTTGTGTTAGCTGCAGGCTAAAGTAAAAGCAATGATAATAGAAGTGCTTTGCTTAGTAAATCAGTGTTAGTGATTTGTGGACAAAAACCAAATATCAAACATATTAGAGATAGTTTAAATCCAACCCCTCCCTTAGATACACAACATTAAATTGACAGAATTCTCTAAAATTAATTCTACATGACAAGGTTAAAATTAATTTCTCTTATGACAACAGAACTGAACTGACGGCAATAGTGTTATTATACAGAGTTGTCAATTTCCTTTCTGATATCAAATTTTAAACTTGCAGCAAAGGAAATTTATGTTACATGGGAAAACAATGTATATTTATAATAGGATGGAAATAATTACCTTGTAAATGGCATGAGTTGAACGGATAGTGTATGATTCTAGTGTGGTCTGGGTAAGGGCATGTAAGACGTAAGGCTCCAGGCAGATATGCATCACTGGACTGGTAAAGCTGAATACGGAAATGAGGTAACCAGGATTCACCTATTAACCATATTATAATTGACTTACATGCCGTGGCATGACTAATAAGGATACATCATTACACAAATATTAAAATAACTGCTTTATTAGTATGTTAAGTTTAAGATAGAACTTACTGTACCAACTTCGCCTAGATATAAATAGACTTATTTTATTTCATTTAGAATGCTTTGAATTAGAAACTTTTTGTATGCCGATAACTCTTTTTGTTTCATTGTCCTCTGAAGGTACTGTTATTTAAATGTAAAAAATACTATATATGTTTTATAATAGACTGATCGAAGTGAAATTTTGGTTTTAACTTGACTGCTCAGAATTTATCTATGTGTATATTTGTTAGTGCAAAGATTACAGTTAAAATTCTAGATCAATCATCATGATATTTTACAAAGATATTAAAGCATAATTAACTAAAAGAGATGTTTCATGTAAAGCCAAAACCTTCTAAATTACTTGCAATTTTTTTCCAATTTAAAATGTTTTAATGTCTCTTGATAGCACTTATGACTCTAATGGGGGTCATGGTTCAAATCCAGAAAGGTAGGAGCATTGTTCTATAACAATGTATGCTTGCACTTACTATGTATTTTTTATACTTAATAATAAATCCACGTCATATTTATTACTTAACAGTTACTAGTTGCACTAGTATTACACTGGTGGCGCAGTGCTGTAGCCCAGCTACTTGGGGACAAAGTGTTTGGGAGATTGTAGGCGATAGGTTCCATGCTTGGTTCCCTTAATACCGATGTGGCGTCCGCTCAATGGTTGTCATCAACGTAGACACTATAGAGAAGTCTGGAATGTCCGGGTTGAATGGTAGTCAAGGTTCGGATGTTGTGTAGGGAAGCGAACTGAGTGTCAGACTTGTCAGTTAGCTGAAAATCAGACCAACACTACGTGGTTCGGATTCCATGTAAAGCTGTAGGTCCCATAGTTGCCCTGGCTATTGGGCTATTAATAAATAGTCCTTTCTGAGCTAAGTTGAACTCAGATAGTAACAATGACTACACTCGTTCATCTACACTCATCACACTCATTCACTCCTCATACTCGCTCATATCTCTACGATCGGCGTCTTAGAGATAAATAATGAATGGTTGAAGTCTCAAATTATTCAAAGTCTGAAGCTGTTTTTTTAACTATGCTCTTTATCAACAGTAATTTTGATCATAGAAATATGTTAAATAATTGACATAGGGAAGACAAATGGTAGGAATATTTATTAATCAAAGTAAAAAACATAACTGTTGTATACAAAATATGAAAAGAATTGAATTTAAAAAGAAAGTACTGAAATTTTAAAAAACATCAACTTGTTTTATTATTTTGCCATAGACATTTCGTCGAGGTAAAGTTTTAAAAATCATACAATTGTTTTGTATGCCGATAATTCTTTTAGTTTCATTGTCCTCTGTAGGTAATGTTATTTATAAGTAGAAAATACTACATATGTTTTATTATAAACTTACTTAAGTTATATTTTGGTTTTAACTTGACTGCAAACATTTACCTATGAGTTTATTTGTTTTTGCAAAGATTACAAATCATAATACATTTTAAATGCTTTTTTCTAGGTGTTTAAGTTAACGCAGAAAATGCATGATAACATAAACATTTCAGTGGTATTTAAGATGATTCAACTTGCTACACACTAACAAACAACTACTCTGACGATGGTATAATTTTGCCCATAGCTGTACAAAGGCAAAAACAACATGTTTTTAGCTAGATCATGCATAAAAACATTATTCACTGATCACTTATTGTACATTTAAATTTCTAAAGCATATATTTAGGCACAAAACTGTTTTGCAAAGGAACGAAATAGTCAAATAATGTTATTTAATTTCATTCATGCTTTTTGAAAATTAATTTAGGAAAAAATATATTTCCTATCTGGATGTTCAAGAAAGATGAATGCCAGAATACATTTTCCTGAGAAATCTGTAGTACCTTATACCAAAGAAAAAATGAACCTTACTTCAAATTCACACTCTTTATTAATATGGAGTTATTATATTTATTAGTAAATATTGTATGTGTGCATTTCCTTGATCTTAATAATGGGCTTTCACTCAATATTGTGTAATACAACACTCTGAAACGAGATTTACTATCGTATATTTTAAACATAACACAAATTTGAATTGCTTTTAATATGCT
This sequence comes from Stictocephala bisonia, assembly GCA_035578905.1. Lineage (NCBI taxonomy): Eukaryota > Metazoa > Arthropoda > Insecta > Hemiptera > Membracidae > Stictocephala > Stictocephala bisonia. The sequence goes on from JAQJVL010008382.1 coordinate 16,030, forward strand.
AGCATATTGGCAGAGTAAATATCAATACCCTTTGATACTACGAGGGCCGTTCAGAAAGTAAAGAACGATTGCGCATCACGGACGGCGCAGTTCCCCAACCACCGCGGGAGTGGGCTTATTCTTTAGTCCAAACCTTCCGCTTCAGTTTGAGCTGTGTAGCGGTGCCGTGAGGTCATGTTTGCGTCTCTTGGGGAAGTTCAAAATGGCGGCGCCAATTGAAAATCCCGCCAAGTGTGAAGTCCGTAGTGTGATTCGGTTTCTGAATGCGCAGCATGTTCGACCCATAGAAATTTATAGGCAAATTAAGGCAGTGTACGGTGACAATGCGATGAACGAGTCATCAGTGAGAAAATGGTGCATTCAATTTAATGAAGGCAGAACTATTGTGCACGACGACGAACGAAGTGGAAGGCCGTCACTCGTTACTGACGAGTTGACAGCGAAAGTTGACGAAAAAATTCAAGAAAACTGGCGTTTCACTTTGAGCGGTCTACTGGCATTTTTTGTTGAATTTTTTTAACTTTGAGAACTACCGCTCAAAGTGAAACGCCGGTTTTCTTGAATTTTTTCGTCAACTTTCGCTGTCAACTCGTCAGTAACGAGTGACGGCCTTCCACTTCGTTCGTCGTCGTGCACAATAGTTCTGCCTTCATTAAATTGAATGCACCATTTTCTCACTGATGACTCGTTCATCGCATTGTCACCGTACACTGCCTTAATTTGCCTATAAATTTCTATGGGTCGAACATGCTGCGCATTCAGAAACCGAATCACACTACGGACTTCACACTTGGCGGGATTTTCAATTGGCGCCGCCATTTTGAACTTCCACAAGAGACGCAAACATGACCTCACGGCACCGCTACACAGCTCAAACTGAAGCGGAAGGTTTGGACTAAAGAATAAGCCCACTCCCGCGGTGGTTGGGGAACTGCGCCGTCCGTGATGCGCAATCGTTCTTTACTTTCTGAACGGCCCTCGTATCATTGATGCGCTTACATTCAATATGTTTATTTTGACTGATAATCCAGTGTCAATTGTCAGTGAGCTTACGTTTTTAACAATAACTTTTTTTACTGTTCATTACATTTTTTTCATTTTAAACTTCACTTGGAAGTTTAAATAAGCTAAAGCTCTATGCATTAACTTGTTTACCGAGTCAAGTTATGGCCAGCTCAATTAGGGATTCAAACCTTGGGCTGTGGCTCTGCAATCTGCAGCTCTTTAACCACTGACCCACCATTTATAACACTGTTATTTGTAAGAAACGAATTTAAATAATTATGTTCATAACAAAGATAATTTGTTAGAAGTTGAAGACAAGTAGTGTATTGGCACTGATAAGGATTATCATAATTATTAGAAACACATCTATAATACTAGTATTATACATTACTGTAGTTTGGTTACACACAGTAGTTTCTACTAACCGTCTCTCCATTTTCAATAGGAAAGTTGTACAAGTAAGCCTCTTGATGAGTGGCTACCACAACATTGATAGCAGCCAGCCTGGAGTAGCTTGCAGAACGTAATCTTGGACATTCTTTAAACAAATTTCAATTACAAATAAAGTAAAATAGCTTTTAACTACATAGCAGTGATAAGCATAGCACGAACTAACATAATAAGAGCCAGTTCATGTTCAGGGCAGGATGAAGTCTTAAATAAAAAAATAGATGTTAGGTATTTTAACATCCATATTACCTAGATATTTACATTCTTACATTCTTACATATGAGACGCCGACACAACGTTGTTGGTATTTTAAGGCGAATATGAATGGTTATATGAGTGTAGGATGAGTGTGGATGAGTGTAGTCTGGTTACTATCTGAGTTCAACTGTTCCTCAGAAAGGGCAATTTATTAATAGCCCAACAGCCAGGGCAACTAAGGGACCTACAGCTTTACGTGGAATCCGAACCACGTAGTGCTGGTCTGATTTTCAGCTAATTGACAAGCCTGATTCTCAGTTATCTCCCCCACACAACATCCGCACATTGATCACCACCCAACTTGGACACCCCAGACTTCTCTAGTAGTGTCCACGCTGATAGCAACCGCCAAGCGGACGCCATGTCGGTATTAAGAGGACTGAGCATCCAACCTATCGCCTACAATCTCCCAAACACTTTGTCCCCATGTAGCTGGGTTACAGCACTGTGCCACCAGTGCCGACCCAAACAGTTTAGGTAACAAACTCAAGGCAAGAACCCACCTGCTCATTTATACCCACCTAATCAAATCCAATCAAATTCTCTTTATTCATATTAGTACAATATATGCACATAGAATAGTGTGACTATAGATGAAAATTCACAATCATCAATGATATAAATAAACTACTTTGTTTTCAAATTAACTAAGTAGTTTTATAATTTTGGTCAGAGAAAAATTCTTGTAATGAATAATATGAATGATCAATTAATATATTTTTAAGTTTCTTTCTAAATTTATCATTATTATTTTCTTTTATAGTATATAGTCATACAGTTCAGGAACTTTATGCCCATAAATGCAGTCTTTTTTTATACAATTATACATTATGTTTTGGCAGAGTATAGTTATATTTCCCTCCAGTATTATATTTTTGTAAAAATCACAATTTTGTCTGCCTTTAAAATGTTTGCACCTAATGTACATAACGCATTTCAATATATATAAACTGTAGATTGTTAATATTATTAATTCTTTAAAGTGTTGTTTCACTGATTCATTTAACTTTTTTCCCAAAATTATTCTTATTGCTTTTTTTGTAATATTAGTATTCTGTTTAAGTTAAAAGAATTTCCTCCATATACTGAAATTCCATAAGCTATATGAGACTGTACATGTGCATGACAAAAAAATACTCCTGTAATGAGCATTGCAAAACGAGGACATTCTTTTTAAAGCAAAGAGGCCAGAATTTCATTTATTCACAAATGATCAATGGGAGTCTTCAAACTGAGAGAACTGTTGATATAAAGGCTTAATAATTTGGTGACTTTTTTTGGTTGTTTTGATATGGGCCTATATTGATATTATGTGATAATTTAGAATTGTTCTGTTTTGTTGAGAAACCAATTGTATTTATTTATTTTTTTTTTATTTAAGAACAAATTGTTTCTACTAAAATAATCCTGTAATTTTAAAAGTTGTAAGTATGAAACAATTTCTAGTCATTTTTGTTTTTTGTAGATACTAAAAGATGAGAATTGTCAGCATATAAAAATAATTGGTTTTTTGAGTCGTTGAATTTACTAAGCAAATTAGGCATACCTTGTACGTGTATTGGAAGATGAAACGATGGTAGTTATTTATACAGAAACATGTACTATTAATTGATCTTCAATAACCAGTTTGAGTTACTCAACATACACAGACATACTTATTTTTACGAGTGATTTCTTACATGATAATATTTATTTAACCAAACTTTCGTTAACATAATTTCTATTCCCATACATATTTTGCCTGAAATACAGTGTTTCTCATGATACAAAGAAGTATAACATACACAATACCTTTAGATTTGATCCATACTAGCCCACACACGAACAAGCAAGCACATGACTAATTGAGGAGTTAATTTATTGTTTTACTTTATTTGACCCTCTTGGCCTACATCTATATATTGCTTAGCAGAACATTTCACCATGATATCAGTATTTTTTATATTGGCTATTTTAGTTGATAATGATCATTCTAATGTAATTTTAGTACTGCAAATTTGGTTTAGTTTAGATAAGCTTCAAGATTTAGCTAGTTTAGATGACAAGGAACCAAATGAAGTGACTGTTGTGATAAGTAGGAGACTGAGGTGGCTCTGACACGTGGAAAGAAGAGCAGATGACAAACTGGTGAAAAAGTTTGGAAAGGAAGTCCAGAAGGGACAAGACTTCTAGGAAGACCAAGATTGGAATGATCAAGAGAAGGTGGATTTGGAGGAGATAGGAGTGGACTTGGAGGTGGCACATGAG
>JAQJVL010008383.1:0-19983 GCA_035578905.1 Stictocephala bisonia
AAAACAAAAAGTTTTGTTCTGCACTCGTGTTCAGTTCTGTGAAGTTTGAGCTACTCTTGGTTTTTTCTGGAGGGGGGACCTGAGGATTGTTGCTTTCTGAGGATTTTGGTTAATTTTTTTGGATATATTTTCCACTGAGGTTATTTCATCGGGGTTTTCAAAGGTTTGTGGCTTACTTGTGGCTTTACGTAAATTCCGTCTTAGATAGTCTGGCAGAAACACATCAGATCCATCTGAGTATTTGTGGATGTCTGGGTATACTGTGATTCGCTTACAGAAAAATATTAGTTGAAAATATCTAATAGGCCTATTAAATATTACTAATATTTTTCTCCATAGGTTTAATATTAGTGGTTTCAGTCATTCAGTATTCAGTCAGAGAGGCCGAGTGCGAATGTTTGTTTATTTGTCATACAGCCTTGTCACCAATCAGAAAGGTGTTTGGATATTACCTAATATTTCTGTAAAATTGGATATATGTTTGCATTCACGCTAATATTAATACTGTGTATCAGGAATAGCAAGGGATAATATTTCTTGTGCCAAGATTACTCTAGAAGACCAGTCAGCAGTCAGCACCAGTTAGGGATGTGCCAACCTGCTACTTTTGCTTAACTGATGTAATTGTTCAATTTTCCAGCGCATATCAGTTTAATTTAACTGATGAGAATTAACAGGAAGTGCTCAGTCGGCATTCTGTTATTGTTGAAACTAACTGCAACAGCCCAAAGGAATTATTTTGAAGCAGTGGGTTTCTGTTACTCCATGAATGTCAATAAGTTTAGAGTTTGAAACACGAACATGTTTAATTTAACTGGTGCCAAGAAACAGCATGTTTAACAAACATTAATATAAATAAATAAATACGCTAAGCAGTCTAAATTCTCCATTTCAATACTTATAACATTATGACGAATCAAATAATATCGGACGAATCATAATGATATCGGAAAAATACATAAAATATCGGCTTATTTATTAGAAATTGATCTTAGGTAGACCGAAAATGGCCGGCCATTCCAGCCCTTCTATACGTGATGGTCCTATTTTCTTTGCCTACTTACCATCTCACCATCGTAGTGAAAGAACTTCACCGTGCTCCGTGGGTGGGCGGTGACGAAAGCCGCCGAAAGTAGCACCCCGTTGATCGGAACAAAGGCTGTGTTGAACGTTAGTATTGTATAGCAAGAGGCCAATCTTCCTGACCTACCAGCCTACTTGCACTGTACTGGACAGTCATCCCGACGTGAATGAAGATTAATTATGTGCGGAAGACCCTTGATACACTACCTGTTGTTATTAGATTTTACTTTGTTTCCTCTGGGTGAAGAAAAAACTATCCATCCGTAAATGTATCATTCAGCAAAACTCATCTTGGAGTGGTGTCCCTTGATTAGACAACACGTTATCTTCTCTTGGAGCGGTGTCCCTTGATTAGATAATATGTCTTCTTCTCTTGGAGTGGTGTCCCTTGATTAGACAACACGTTATCTTCTCTTGGAGCGGTGTCCCTTGATTAGATAAAATGTCTTCTTCTCTTGGAGTGGTGTCCCTTGATTAGACATGTCATCTTCTCTTGGATTGGTGTCCCTTGATTACACAGTGTGCTATCTCTTCTAGTATGGCATTCCTTGGTTTAAATTTTTTTTACTATAAATGAGAGGCCGATCTCCTTCTAAACCTTACTCTGCCCATTCCTCCTAGACTATTGGTCTCTGCTAGGAACTTATTCAGACAGAGTAAGGGGGCAAACCAGAACAGTAGAAGGTGAACATTACTGATAAATCTTCCGGAATAGGCCGGATTCGAACCAGTGCTTTCTCTAACCCAAGCTCAAAGTCCTGCCACCTTAGACCGCTCGGCCACCGGCTCGCCCAAGACAACATTTCATCTCTTCTTTATGTTTTGGTATGGTGTTCCTTGATTAGACAACATGCTATCTCTTCTTGGTGTGGTGCCCATTGGTTAAACAACACGTTATATTCTCTTGGAGTGGTGTCCCCTTAATTAGACAACATGCCATCTTCTCTTGGTGTGGTGTCCATGGATTAGGAAACATGTTTTCTTCTCTGGAAATGGTGTCTTTTGATTAGACAACACATTATCGGCGCTTGGAGTGGTGTCCCTTGATTGGTCAGTATGCTATCCTTCTATTTTGGCGTTCCTTGATTAGACAACATGTCATGTCTTCTTTATGTTTGGTGTGATGTTTCTTGATTAGACAATATGTTATCTCTTCTTGGTGTGGTGTCCCTTGAGCAGACTACATGTCATCTCTTCTTTGTGTTTTGTTATGATGTCTCTTGTTTAGACAACACGTTATCTTCTCTTGGAGTGGTGTCCCTTCATTAGACAGCATGCTATCTCTTCTAGTGTGGCGTTCCTTGATTAAACAACAAGTCATCTATTATTTATGTTTTGGTGTGGTGTCCTTTGATTAGACAACACGTTATCTTCTCTCGGTGTGGGGTCTCTTGATAGAAAATACCTTTTCTTTTCTTGGTGTTATGTCCCTTGATTATAACTCATAATATTCCTTGGTGTGGTGTCTTTTGATAGACAACACCTTGTCTTCTCTTGGAGTGGTATCCCTTGATTAAAAACGGCTTAAATTCCTTGGTTTGGTGACCCCTAATTAGACAGCACGATAAATTTGTCTCGTAGTGTTGTCCCTTGATTAGACTACAAGTTATCTTCTCTTAGTGTGGCGTTGCTTGATTAGACAACACGTTATTTTCTCTTAATGTGGTGTTGCTTGATTAGACAACACGTTATCATCTCTCGTAGTGGTGTCCCTTGATTAGACTACAAGTTATCTTCTCTTGATGTGGTGTCTTATGATAGACAATACAATACCTTGTCTTCTTTTGGTTTCTTGATGTTCCATGGTGAACTATCTGTGGTTGGTTGTTAGATGATAAGATGATTTCTATGTATTGGAATACACGAAAAATGTGTACAGCGAAAAATGCGTACACCAGGAATCTTGCGAAATATGCGTACAGGATCAAGTTTTGACAGATAACGAGGGTAACCTATGACGTCACAACAATTAGATAGGCGAAAAATGCGTACAACTTGTAGGGCAAATGGATCTTTTACAACAATTGAATTATATAAATGCGTTTACCTCTAAAATAAATATGAATGTCGCTTAGTTTCTTGGGATTGGAGAACCTAACCTAACCTAATTTCGCTGTACGCATCTTTCATGCCACCGGGGAGAATACTTACCCTCGTCAAATACCACTATTTCCTTCTGTACGCATATTTCGCTGTACGCATCTTTCGTGCCACCATGTATTGAGTCTCTTGATTCTCTACGTGCTATAATTACCTCTTATTCAAACGAAGAGATGTGTTTTTCTTCCTAAACTTACCAATAACAATATATTACACGGAATAATTTTGTATTTAAACTCCACTCGGTCTGCAACTTAAAGTTAAGTTAAAACACGTCTTAAGTTGCACGTTTGAGATACATTAAATTTATCAGTCACCCTACTAATTACCTACGATTAGTAGGTAGGCTAGTTATGTAATAATGGATAATAGTGTCGAGATATGAGAAAATAGCCTTCTTTAATCGATAGTAATATGGATTGTATTTTAATAACATTCTGTTATACTATTTGAACTGATGTTTATGTGAAAAAAGTAAATAAATAGACACATCCTATCTAGGTTTAGAATCTGCCAACAGAAATAGCGTGTAATGGCGAATTCACCGAACAAACATGTACAGACACTTTGATTCGTGTAATTTAGAGAATCTGGACGGTAAGATCGGTAAACAAGGGAGAGGATCGGTGGCTGGAGGTGAAGGCGGAGGTCTCATCAGAGAGGCGGCACCTTGCAGACTGATTACCGAGGAGCCGCACTCCAGTACGTGAAAGGTTGCTTGGCCCCATCAGATACGGCTGGCGTTGGGGGTCTGGGGTTACTTCACAACATGTAAGTGCTCGATCAGATGTCTCAGCCCTAAAATGGAAACCCTTATCTTCTCAGATTTCTTCGTCAAAACTAACACGCTTTTGGTTTTGACGGCTCCATTGGAGAAAGAGCTTTAACTAAGCTCTTTATGGACGGTTTAAGTGGTTTTAATCCCTTTTTGGGAGAAATGGTTGTTACTAAAGCCGAAGCTAATTGGTTTTGTTAGTAGAGAATTGTAGTGTTATGTATTAAATAAAATATGACTTTTTTTGAAGGAGCACAAGAGAAATATTTACAGTATCACTTCAAACTCCAAGAAAGCCGTTATGGTAAAAATATGGATTAAAATGAATTTATATTAATACAGTAAGCCCAATGACATGCAAATAGTCAGGGATTGTCGGCTGATTTAAGCCGCGTTTTCACTAGGCAATTTTTTTAGTAAAATTGTGTTTTACACCCAAGTTGCACTATAAGTTTGAAAACGAAATTATACAAGATGTTTAATGCAGTAAAACTTTTCGTGTTTTGCGACAGGTTACAGCCTTCCCGGCCCGAGTCGGTAAAAATATAAGGAATTGGTGTTTCTTGATTTTTTTTGTTTCATAAACTTGTTGAAACTTGGTATGCGTCGTTCAATTTGTTATAAAACATTGTTGTCCAATGTTGCAACTTATATTGGTTGTACAGCATGCAACCACACACGCGTAGTCAGCGGCCATCAGGTGCATACAACTGTTGTACAGGAAAGTGATTTAGGTAAATGTCCTACAACAGATGTTGAAAAAAGTGCAATGGACAAAAGTTAAGTTTTATAAAACAAAAGTTGATCAAACATGTTTAACAAACAAAAGTTAATTAATGAAGTTGCATAGTGTAAACGCGGCGTTTGAAAGTGTATTTTGTTTTGGAATGATATGGTACACGAATTTGAGCTTAACCCAACTTAATGCTTATGAAGAATAAATACAAAAATACTCGTATTTATCAGTTCAATTTGAAACTGGTTAATTAAATAAAATTTGGGAACTTTAAAATCGTGTAGTTCTATGACTAAAGTATCACTCTAGAGATGCAGTTCCAACTTACTGGGAGTGGTTTCATGAAGCTTGTCTTATTACGACTGCTACTCAACATAATTAAATGTATTACCCTGCCTCTATTTCGGCAGCGGCGTTTCATCAGCAGTCACCAGCTGGTAAGGCCAATCATTTCATCTACCATGACCTTGTTCTCGTTCGTTTTTAGGCTGTGGTTGTTTATGTTATCAGTAAGGCGTGTTTCAGTTACATGAATAGGTGATTGTAATTTATTCAGAACTAAATATTCGTAATTAATCGTGGTGCTTGCCAACTGGGTGAAGGACGGTTTAATATTGTTTAATAATTGTTTTCTGCTGTGTTTCGTGCCGCTAATTGTTCTCTTCTATAAGTGAGTGTGTCTGAACGGTGCTCATATTCAACTCTCCTTTATGGGGCTTTTCTCTGTCTTTCTTTTATTTCCTCAATCAATCAGCAATATTGTCCATTGTATATCGAGTATTCTTTTAGCTAAATTGTAATACTATGGTCGTTCTTCTCTTTCCTTTTCTCCTCACTACATTATGTATGATCACCTCTATTTGCATTTATCACGTCTATCCACCCTTTTTTCCACTAAAAGTCGTTCCGTACTAGTTGCCTTGTATAAGGACACAAGTACAGGACACAGGGAAATTAATTTCATCTTCTCTTCCAGAAATCTGACGACTGATGACGCCCATACACGTACAGTGGTATTGACCCACACGCTCACCCCTACACTTACAGTGGTAGTGACCCACCCGCCCACCCCTACACGAACAGTAGTATTGACCCACCCGCCCAACCATATACGTACAGTGGTATTGACCCACCCGCCCACCTATACACGTACAGTGGTATTGACCAACAGGCCCACCCATACACGTACAGTGGTATTGACCCACCGGCCCACCCATACACGTACAGTGGTATTGACCCACCCGCCCACCTATACACGTACAGTGGTATTGACCCACCCGCCCACCTATACACGTACAATGGTATTGACCCACCGGCCCACCCATACACGTACAGTGGTATTGACCCACCCGCCCACCTATACACGTACAGTGGTATTGACCCACCGGCCCACCCATACACGTACAGTAGTATTGACCCACCCGCCCACCCATACACGTACAGTGGTATTGACCCACCCGCCCACCTATACACGTACAGTGGTATTGACCCACCGGCCCAACCATACACGTACAGTGGTATTGACCCACCGGCCCAACCATACACGTACAGTGGTATTAACCGATAAATGTTAATTCGTGACCCAATTTCTTATGTTGTATGTTTGTAAGCCATTTAGTAAATCCATGAGATCAACGCCCTGCAGTTACGTTTTTATAGATATTGCAATTGCTATTTGTCAAATTGTATCCTTTATTAACACTGCTGATGTACTTTGTCTCCGCCTATAATGAAGACTTCCTTTGATACATCTTGGCTTGTGTCAAAATTACATTCGTAGCTAACATAGACAATGTCCTCCGCACTTGTACATTAGTTGCTGGGCGGAATTAAAATGTTGTATACAGACTGTCGTAAGTAATAATACATGAACAATCCGGAATATGTTGTGTCTTATAGAGAGAGAGAGAGACCTGTCTTGGTGTTGGAAGATGTGATCAAGCTTGCCCCAGGGAAGGGGAGCGGTGCCGCTCACACACAGCGCCCCATTACAAGAATAATAAATAGAGCCGCGCCGCTCGAAATGGGTTCTGGGAAGGCCCACCCCCGGCCTTTGTGTAGGTGGGTGGGGTAATGCTGGATGGTTGATGCTGATGAGGCAATCACGTTGTACCACGCTTCTTGTCCCTCGTTTGATGTGGATTGTTTTATTTATCACGCCTCTCCTCAGGTGTTTGGAGGTTCGATTACCCAATTGTTACCTCCCGTGAGACCCGAATACTCTCATGCTCTTTCAGAAGGAAGTATAAATATGGAAAATAAACGATTGTTTCCGCGTTAAAAACTGGATAGTTGTGTACATTATTCTACTTGCTTTTTGTTACCTTTTGTTCTGAGCAATGCCATCTTGGAGCAAAAATTTGTCTTTTTTCGCTCTCTAGGCGCGTCTCCACCTACGAACATGTTCGTACGGAACGTGGCTACAAACAAAATATATTTAAGATTTAGTTACCCAAACATTTTTCTAGAACTTTTAATATCTTGCGGAAAACAAATCAGTGTTTGATGATGGAGACGTAGATTTGGACATCGTGGACAACCCCAGCACAACGATCAGAATGTTCGAAGTAGAAGGTGTCGAAGTAGAATTTTCGAAAAATTTAATCCACGAAGAGAATGTGAAATATAAATCACAAGATTTGGAGAGATCTGTTAAAAACAGGAACAGTAACATAAACACCCTTCGGTGATTTTGCAACGCCAACCTTGGACATCGCCATGCAGGATACTTGCGGTGATTATCTGATCACGTTGTTGTTGGTCGTGTCACATTATTCAACCGTTATGTGTTGTCTAAGTGAACGTGTGTATCAGATACAACTAACTGGCGTCCTGGTTAGCCTTCGTCCTCGAATCCTGTTGGTTGACATCATCGTAGTGAAATGAGGATGATATCACTATTACATTGTAGTTTGTAAAAACAGATATTATTGCCTAAGTTTGTAAATCAATTTCAACGTCAGTTAGATCTTTCATTATGATTAATAATGTACCCATAACTATGCCTCCAACCAGTATTTCAATTCCTTCCATAGAAGTTCGATGTACATTCCTTACACCTTGTTTTAAGCTTGTCTTAGTATTGAGAGATTTCAAGAGTTTTGGATAAAATCTGTACCGGGTCTTGGACCGGTACAGTTTCGTTTTTTTCGTCATTGTCTGCAAGGCTGCCTGAGATTCGCTTTTGCCTTGCGTTTTGCGTACTTTGGTAGCCGTTGGCCCAGTTCCGTTTCGTTCCGTGTTCCTGCAGCTTCGGTCAGGTTGGCCTGTCTTCAGTTGTCTTGTGCTGCCTGCAGAATCTCGTCATGATCGGCTAAGGCATACTAAAACGTAAGTGTTCATTTTGTGAGTTTTAATATCTAAGCACCCTTTTGGTGAAAATATTTTGTTTCAATAATATTTAATCGTTCTTACTTGTGTTTTCAGAGTTTTGTTAAATTTATATTCTTTGTCTAGATGTTTTAACCTAGGTTCGAGCCATGTGCTCATTGTTACCTTTTTGACTTTAATTGCTTTATTATCTCTGGTTTCATATTTAATAGTAGTTCTGTATAATGTTTTGTTGAGCCTTTTTAAGTTGCAGTTACCGATTTACCATCTTTTGTTCATGGACAATAACCTAGCCTATCTTTAGTTTGATTTTCATGTTATGACAGATTGCTCATGTTTCAATAGCCTGGTTTTCAGTTTGTCATTTTTAGTTCATATACGCAATTTATTCTTTGGTAATTTGTTAACTTGTAATTGGTTAAATTGTAGTTGTTAAATATTTTCATAGCCTAAAGTTAATCTCTCCCTCCAATCATGTATAAGTTTGTCTCTTCATGTTAAGTTTTGTTAAATCAGGCACCCTTATATTTAAGGGTTATGTGTAATAGTTTGTTGTGATGGCTGGACTGTATCTGATGTGCTGTGTGTTGTGCCTTACAGTCCAGGGTCCTTGAGTAGGACGTTTCAACCCTCAGCCGGTCGTCCGGGCAAAGTTCGACCTTCTGCACTGCCTGCCTGGCCTGAGGACCAAGTCGTAGAGCACATGTTGCGACTGAGCTGCCATTCCCTACATCTGGGTGTTTTCTTCAGTCCTCAGGTCAGTTCGTTCCATCTTTTTTTCCCGGCGGCTGAGCTGGGGGTGATTTGTGAAATAGAAAAAAAAAGTGCAATTAAAAAGAAAAAAAGAAGTTTGTAGAACTTTTCATGTGGCCTAGGCCTAAAAAGTAAACTGGAACAGTGACTCTATTCAACACAGCCATGGGGACCTATATGTTTTTTTTATTTAAAGGGAAAAAAAAAACTTAAAAGACAAACAAAAGGAACTGTTTGGATAATAATATATATTTATATTTCTTGTTATTTAGTTTAATTGGTTTATTTTGTTGTTAGATATTTTAGAGTTTATTTTTGTTAGGTCCCTTTTGTTAAATTGTGTTATTTATTTTTATGCTTTAGGCCTAGTGATTTAGTTATTTAGTTATTTATTTCGTGTTTGATATAGATGTCTGGAAGTGCATTTTTACTAAAACGGTACCGTGTTATATTTTCTTTTAAATTATTTAATTTTTAAACTTTCACCAAAAGGGGATTATGGGACTTTTACTTAACTTTTAATTCGGAGCTGCCCAGGGATTCCGGCTTACTCCCTGGCCCGGTGGAATCAAGGGTTTCGGGCTAAATTGCCGGTTTAAATGTTGTGATCCAAAAGTTTTCTAAATTTTCACTTTTATTTGGGGCTTAAAATTTGCTTACGTTTGGGGTTATCAAGTATGTTATAATTTTTTTGTACTTTTAAATTGTTAATTAATTTGGCTTACGTTTTGGGGTGTCTCAGGCTAAACTGCAGATAGGCCATACAGTTGATTAATTGTTAAATTTTGGGTATTTGTAGAGTTTGTGGTATTTATAGCGTTTGTTATTATTGTGTAGTATCTTGGTAATTTTAGTGTTTGTTATTATTTATTTAAGTGAAAATTTATATTGTGGCCTTCTGCCTATTTTATATCGTGGCCTTCTGCCGTTTTTGATTATGTTAATAGTGGTTTTTGGTAATAAATTAGTTTCGCTCAGCTGCCGAGTTTTATTTTGGACCCTCCAACTGCCACCCGTGATCCCATCGCTTTACTCGTTTTGAGCCATCCCCCAGTTGGCACGCTTCCCAGCTTTGGTGGGGGGATGGGTCTCAATTGGTAGCAGAGCGTGGTTGCCTATAAAAAAAAAAAAAAAAAAAAAAAAAAAAAAAAAAAATTTAATTCTTTCTTGGTTGTTGACGGTGGGTGTTTGCCAGTTAGTAGAAGGCCATGGTTGGCCGACCTACCGTCAAGGTGTCTTGGTATTGTAAAAAAAAAAAAAAAAAAAAAATAATAAATAAAAATTATTTAAAAGCAAAACAATTAGAAAATCCTAATAAATAATTTAACTAAAAAAAAAAAAAAAAAAAAAAAAAAAAAAAAAAAAAAAAAAAAAAAAACTTAGGCAATCCGCTTGGTTACGTTGTTGAATGGGTTTCATGGGTGGATTGGAGTGGTCGGCAGTGGCTCGGTAGGCTGAGGGTTTAGTTCGTCTTGGACCCTGGAGTTGTCGTTTTTTTGTGTACTGTTGAGAATTTTGTTTTGCGAGATGGCCTATCTGCAGAATGTTGCGCTCCTGGTCAAGGAGGAGTTGATTTTCGAATTGAGGTCGCGGGGTGTGACTCCGGAAGGGGATGTTCTGAATCTCCGGAGGTTGCTGCGGGAGCAGTTGTCCGCGGGTACGGCGGTGGATTGGTCTGACCTGCTGGAGGTTGGTGATGAGTTGGGGATTTGTAAACGGAAGGTGGAAGATTGGGAAGGGGTGTTAGAGGATTTGCAGTTTGAACCTCCAGTGGGTCGTGACCGGGCCTGCCGCCTTGCACGTTTGGGGCATCTGCTTGCCCGTTTAAGGCTGGTCAACCGGGCACCGGGGTTGGAACCGTCGGATAGGGCGTGGATCTTGGAGAGTGTATCTAGGCTTGAGGAGATTTTTCAGGCACTCTCCGGTTCCACGACTCCTACGGGTCTGGGTCAGCGGCCTGCTTTCACACTGTCGCCTAACGTGTCGAGGCCGCAGGCTGAGACAACGGTTCTCACTGTGCCTGAGGTTCCTTCTGAGCCTGCAGGCGTTTCTGTTGAGGTTGCTTGTGGTTCGGCTCCAGCTGCCCTTCCTCCGGCTCCTGTGGGTTCACCTGCTCTTCTGCAGCTGAGCTACCACAAGCTGCCTAACCCTCTCACGCCCATGATCCAGAATCTCCCTGTGATCGATGGGATGGATCCTGAGGAGCTTCTTAAGTTTCTGGTGGCCTTTCTCAGACTTAGTGAGATGCCCGGCATGCAGGCTGGGGACTTGCTTCGTCTGGTGTTCCCTTATTGTAGAGGTCCCGTTGGGGAGTTGCTGAGTTCTGTCTTGGCCAGTGATGCCTCGGTGGACTCGTTCCATCGAGAGTTACTTTCGTCATTTCTTCCCATTCGACTCAGGGAGAGGATGGTCATGGACAGATTTTATCGGTCGCAGGGTAGGGGCGAGTCTCTGGCAGCCTATGTCTCTTCAGTCAAGGAAGCTCGTCAAGCGTTGCGCCTCACCCTTTCTGAAGCTGACACCGTTCGTGTCATCCTGGATGGCATTTCTCCCGAAGAACGGTGCAGATTGGTTTTTGCTGGTGTTCCTTCGACTTTTCGGGAGCTGCATCAGCTGTGCATTGTTTCGCGCAGCGTGCAGTTCTCAGACCAGCAAGGGAGGGATTCTGAGAGTCATCGTGCTCTCCCCACCCGTCGACCGGCTATGTCTGTAGGTGTGAGTCAGCCAGTGGAGGGTCGTGGTTCTCGGCCTCCGGTTGTGTGCTTTGCTTGTGGCCAACCTGGTCACATTCGACGTGACTGTCCACGTGCTCGAGGTCGTGGGGCGGGAAACGCTCAGCGCGGGGGGTTGCCTCCACAGTAGCTCCCCGCGTTGTTGCGACTGACCGTGGCCATTTGCCTCTGACGCGTGCCCATAGCAGGAGCGTCGGGGATGTTTCGGGCCTTGCTGGCATGGCTTCCCTGGGACTTAGGGCGGTCACCTCGGTGTGTCCTGGCGTTTTTGTATCTTTTGGTGGTACGGTGTGTCGAGCCCTTCTTGATTCTGGTTCGGCATGCAGTATCATCAGCCTTTCTCTTTTTGAGTCCCTTGACGCCTTAGGACTTGTCAGGCACACCGAGCCCTCTTCTATTACTTGCTGGACGGCATCCCAAACTCCTCTACCTATAATTCTAAAGGCGTTTTTCCATTTTAAAATCGAAGGATTTTCCTGGAGGTGGGGTTTTCTTGTTGCCAAGGACCTGGCGGTTTCTTGTATCCTAGGGGCAGACTTTATTTCTAAGAGTGGTATGGTGCTTGACCTCCAGAAGCGCCAGATATTTTTCAAGTTTAATCGGCGAGTTTTGGTGCCTCTAGTAGGTGATTCTGACTGCCCTCCTGCAGTCAGAGAGGTGGGTTGTGAGCCCGAACAACCCAAGGTGGATCCGGTTGGTCATCTCCCCCCTGAGCAGGCGGAGGCCATTAGGAGGCTGTGTTTGCGGTTTCCTGATGTGCTTACGCCTGAGCTTGGGGTCACTTCTCTTCTGGAGTATGAGATCCACCTCACCGATTCTCAGCCAGTTAGAAGTCATCCGTACAAACTTGCTCCCCCAAAGATGGAGGTTATGAGGGCTATGATTGAAGATCTTCTGAGCAAGGGTGTGATTGAACCGTCTCGTTCTGCTTATGCCAGTCCAGCTTTTCTTGTGCCCAAGCCTAATGGTAAGTCTAGGCTTGTGATGGATTATCGGAGGCTCAACGCTAAGGTCGCTATTGACTCGGTACCTCTGCCTGATTTGCATTCTGCGTTTGATTGGTTCGGTAAGGCTAAGTTTTTCAGTGTTTTCGATTTGAACCAGGCCTACCATCAGATTCCATTGAAGAAGGAATCACGGCCTATGACTAGCTTCTGTGTTCCCTGGAATCTTTACCAGTTCACTAGGGTTCCTATGGGTCTTGCTGTGGGTGCCCAGACTCTTACTCGTCTGCTTGATTCCATCTTCCATGATGTGAAGTTCAAGTTTGTCTTCAATTACCTGGACGATCTTCTTGTCTACAGTGAGACTTTCGGGGAACACATGCAACATCTGGAGGAAGTTCTTAGTCGCCTCAAATCAGCTGGCCTTACCGTCAATCCAGAGAAAGTCACTTTTGCTCGTCCTGAGATTTCTTTTCTGGGTCATCTGATATCTTCTCGAGGCGTCTGCATAGATCCTGCGAGGACCCAGGGCATTCGGGATTTTCCTCCTCCCAGAGATGCCAAGGGGATTGCCCGTTTTGTGGGGATGGTGAATTTTTACCGTCGCTTCATCCCTAACGTGGCCGAGCTTGCTGCCCCGTTGAACGAGCTGCGAAAGAAAGGTGTCCCTTTTGTGTGGGGCCAAGCTCAGCAGACTGCCTTTGACGCTCTCAAGGAGGCTATCATGCAACCTCCTGTCCTGCGTATGCCTGATTTCAGCAGAGAATTTGTTCTTCAGACTGATGCCTCCTCCTCCGCCATTGCTGCTGTTCTTTCTCAGGAGTTTGATGGGGTCAGGCAGCCCATCGCTTTTGCTTCGAGGACGTTGTCTCACCAGGAAAGGAAAGCTTCTTCCATCTATGAGTTAGAGTGTCTGGCTGTTGTCTTTGGTACGGACAAGTTTCGGCGTTTCTTGGAACACGCTGAGTTCTTGCTGGAGACGGACAATCAGGCACTGTCTTGGCTTCTTGCCCATCCCCGACAGCTCGGGAAAATTGGTCGCTGGGTGGTCAAAATTTCTGCTTTAAGTTCCGAGTCCAACATCTTAGGGGTACCCAGAATGTCATCGCGGATGCTCTTTCCCGCATGTACCACGAACCCAGTGATCCACCGACTGAGGCTGTTGCTCAGTGTGGTGCTGTTCTTCTGGATTTTCCTCTGGCTTTTGACGACCTACTGTCCCATCAGCAGAAAGATCCTGAGCTGTCAGTCATCTTAGGTGAGCTTCAAGAGGGAGGTGCCCACCCTCCCTATTTTCTGTCCAAAGGGGTACTCTGTTGCCGTCCTCGACAGAGGGGTGAACCCCGTGTAGTGCTGCCTAGTCATCTAGTACCGATGGTCTTTCAATATTATCACTCTTCTCTTGTGGGCGGTCATCTTGGCATTCATAAGACCATCGCTAAGATTCGTAGGTACTTCATCTGGAAGGGCATGGACCGGGATGTTGCTGGCAGAGTGCGGGCTTGTCACCTGTGCTCTCTCAGCAAGCCTAGTCAGAATGCAAGGTTAGGGTTGTTATCTTCTGAGGTGGCCGAGCGTCCTTTTGAGAAGGTGTTCATCGACTACGTGGGTCCTTTTCCCCGTAGCAAGTCAGGTAGCTCCTACCTACTTGTTTGTGTGGATGCTTTCTCGAAGTTCGTTTGGCTTTTCCCACTTCGGAGTGCCACGGCTAAGCTCACCATCCGTGCTCTCCAGTCCCAACTCTTCCAGCACTTTGGTGTGCCTTCCACTCTTGTGTCCGACAACGGTAGCCAGTTTACCTCCCATGAGTTTCGTAGGTTCTGTTTTGGCAATGGTATCAGGCATGTGACTACCTCTCCGTATTACCCACAGCCTTCTCATGCAGAGCGGTTCAACCGCAATCTTCGGTCTGCCCTTATTACCTTCCATGCTGAGAAGCAGAACACCTGGGATGAGAGTCTCTCTTGGCTCCAGCTTGCTTTAATTCTTCCAAGCATGAGAGTCACAATGCCACTCCCTTCGAGATTCTACATGGCTACCCTCCTAACAACCCTTTGTCCAACTTGTGGAGGTTAGAGGATCTTCTACCTACGCCAGGTGCCACTGACGTAGTGTCCACGTGGCGGGCTGCTCGGCGCAACCTGCTACGTGCTAGAGAGAGAGTGAGGAGGAGGTATGATAAGGGTCGTACTCCTAACCCTTTTCAGGTTGGAGATCTGGTTCTTTGTCAGGCTCACCCGGTCAGTTCGGCCGCGGAACGAAGAGCTGCAAAGTTGTGCTATCGGTGGTCTGGTCCCCACCGCATCGACAGGTTTTTGTCACCGGTGACTGCTCTGCTGGTTGATCCCCAGTCAGGCAGGGTGTTTAGGAAAGCCCATGTGTCCCAGCTTAAGGCTTTCCGGGGAACGGTTGGTCCAGGAGTTGGTGTTCCTGGGGGTTTCTTGGGGCAAAGAGATTGATCACCTCTGCGCCCTAGGTGGCTGTTCTGAGAGAGTCTTCTTTCTCTCTGTTTTCTTGTCGGGCCCGACAGTCAGGGTAGTTTGCTCCCTGTTCGAGGGGTTTCCCCTCTTAGTTTCTCTTGGACGTCCTTGGAACACCACTCTTCGGAGGTCTTCGTCTTCTCTTGGTTCCCTGAGGTACCGAGTTTGCTCCCCTGCCTGGGTGTGTTGAGGTTTGCAGAGGGAGGTTGTACCGGGTCTTGGACCGGTACAGTTTCGTTTTTTTTCGTCATTGTCTGCCAGGCTGCCTGAGATTCGCTTTTGCCTTGCGTTTCGCGTACTTGGTAGCCGTTGGCCCAGTTCCGTTTCGTTCCGTGTTCCAGCAGCTTCGGTCAGGTTGGCCTGTCTTCAGTTGTCTTGTGCTGCCTGCAGAATCTCGTTATGATCGGCTAAGGCATACTAAAACGTAAGTGTTCATTTTGTGAGTTTTAATATCTAAGCACCCTTTTGGTGAAAATACTTTTGTTTCAATAATATTAATCGTTCTTACTTGTGTTTTCAGAGTTTTGTTAAATTTATATTCTTTGTCTAGATGTTTTAACCTAGGTTCGAGCCATGTGCTCATTGTTACCTTTTTGACTTTAATTGCTTTATTATCTCTGGTTTCATATTTAATAGTAGTTCTGTATAATGTTTTGTTGAGCCTTTTTAAGTTGCAGTTACCGATTTACCATCTTTTTGTTCATGGACAATAACCTAGCCTATCTTTAGTTTGATTTTCATGTTATGACAGATTGCTCATGTTTCAATAGCCTAGTTCTCAGTTTGTCATTTTTAGTTCCATATACGTAATTAATTCTTTGATAATTTGTTAACTTGTAATTCGTCTTAGATCTGATTTCCAACATAATTTTTCATAGCCTAAAGTTAATCTCTCCCTCCAATCATGTATAAGTTTGTCTCTTCATGTTAAGTTTTGTTAAATCAGGCACCCTTATATTTAAGGGTTATGTGTAATAGTTTGTTGTGATGGCTGGACTGTATTTGATGTGCTGTGTGTTGTGCCTTACAGTCCAGGGTCCTTGAGTAGGACGTTTCAACCCTCAGCCGGTCGTCCGGGCAGAGTTCGACCTTCTGCACTGCCTGCCTGGCCTGAGGACCAAGTCGTAGAGCACATGTTGCGACTGAGCTGCCATTCCCTACATCTGGGTGTTTTCTTCAGTCCTCAGGTCAGTTCGTTCCATCTTTTTTTCCCGGCGGCTGAGCTGGGGGTGATTTGTGAAATAGGAAAAAAAAAGTGCAATTAAAAAGAAAAAAAGAAGTTTGTAGAACTTTTCATGTGGCCTAGGCCTAAAGTAAACTGGAACAGTGACTCTATTCAACACAGCCATGGGGACCTATATGTTTTTTTATTTAAAAGGAAAAAAAAAAAAACTTAAAAGACAAACAAAAGGAACTGTTTGGATAATAATATATATTTATATTTCTTGTTATTTAGTTTAATTGGTTTATTTTGTTGTTAGATATTTTAGAGTTTATTTTTGTTAGGTCCCTTTTGTTAAATTGTGTTATTTATTTTTATGCTTTAGGCCTAGTGATTTAGTTATTTAGTTATTTATTTCGTGTTTGATATAGATGTCTGGAAGTGCATTTTTACTAAAACGGTACCGTGTTATATTTTCTTTTAAATTATTTAATTTTTAAACTTTCACCAAAAGGGGATTATGGGACTTTTACTTAACTTTTAATTCGGAGCTGCCCAGGGATTCCGGCTTACTCCCTGGCCCGGTGGAATCAAGGGTTTCGGGCTAAATTGCCGGTTTAAATGTTGTGATCCAAAAGTTTTCTAAATTTTCACTTTTATTTGGGGCTTAAAATTTGCTTACGTTTGGGGTTATCAAGTATGTTATAATTTTTTTGTACTTTTAAATTGTTAATTAATTTGGCTTACGTTTTGGGGTGTCTCAGGCTAAACTGCAGATAGGCCATACAGTTGATTAATTGTTAAATTTTGGGTATTTGTAGAGTTTGTGGTATTTATAGCGTTTGTTATTATTGTGTAGTATCTTGGTAATTTTAGTGTTTGTTATTATTTATTTAAGTGAAAATTTATATTGTGGCCTTCTGCCTATTTTATATCGTGGCCTTCTGCCGTTTTTGATTATGTTAATAGTGGTTTTTGGTAATAAATTAGTTTCGCTCAGCTGCCGAGTTTTATTTTGGACCCTCCAACTGCCACCCGTGATCCCATCGCTTTACTCGTTTTGAGCCATCCCCCAGTTGGCACGCTTCCCAGCTTTGGTGGGGGGATGGGTCTCAAATCGAATAGGTAGTAAGTAAAATGTATCGAAACCACACTAGCAAAGAATGCATAGTCACGTACATTATGCCATTGTCATTACCAATATTTGAGTGTTAAGTATCTTCAAATTTCAGAGAACTATAAATTCTACTACCTATGTTTTCTGTACCTATAATAAACTGTACTTTCTAAGCAGCCTACCAACTAGCTCAAGGAAACGTCTACTATGGACCATGCTTTAAGTAAGTACTTAGCCTACTTACACCATGCTTTGGACGATTCTTGTCTGGACAAAGCTTGGATACAGTACTCTCTTTTCTGAAAACATAAGTAAATATCAATTTCTCTGTTGAAGGATTAAATTCGATTGGATGATACATTTTTAAAATTTGGATAGATTTATTAATTTTTGTTGACATTAACGTTGTTAAAATTATTTGTTTTTGGTAAACATAAAATGTAAAAAGTAAACATAAAATCATAAATATAAAAACTAAATATTTATATTTATGATTTTATCTTTACTTTATTAATAAAGCGAATCTTTTATAACTATCAGATAGTTGGTTCTCACCAGATATACATTTTAGGAATAAAGATTTTGTGTAGATTCTGAGTGATCTTTAGATAGATACAACATCTAAACAACACCCAGTGATAACAGTATTTAAACATTACCCAGCCACTGTACCGTCAAAGTTATATGTCTGTAAATGGTAAATATCGTCAAGTGTCGTACGTAGACAAGTGTTAAAAGAATTAAAAAAAAAGGGTAAAGAGTATGTAAATATTTCCCAGCGAGTGTACTGTCAAAGTTATATGTCTGTAAATGGTAAATATCGTCAAGTGTCGTACGTAGACAAGTGTTAAAAGAATTAAAAAAAAGGGTAAAGAGTATGTAAATATTTCCCAGCGAGTGTACCGTCAAAGTTATATGTCTGTAAATGGTAAATATCGTCAAGTGTCGTACGTAGACAAGTGTAAAAAGAATTTAAAAAAAAAGGGTAAAGAGTATGTAAATATTTCCCAGCGAGTGTACCGTCAAAGTTATATGTCTGTAAATGGTAAATATCGTCAAGTGTCGTACGTAGACAAGTGTAAAAAGAATTAAAAAAAAGGGTAAAGAGTATGTAAATATTTCCCAGCGAGTGTACCGTCAAAGTTATTAGCATAAGAAGACTGTGTAAGTAAACATCACCCAGTGAGTGTTCTTCCAAAGTTGTAGACATGTGAATGGTGCTCTGGTGTGTCTCTCTTCAAGAGCTTCAAACAGTTCATCAATATGTTTAGGGATTCCTTCATCAGACTCAAGTCGTTATGACCACTTACTCTGGATTTTGCCTTTAGAGTGGAAGAAGTCTGTTTTTAAAAGTACTTCATACATTTAAGTAAATCTTTTGAATTATTTAAGAACGCAAGACAATGTTACAAAATCGCTTTGGCCTGGAGGACAAATGGTTTACGAGATAAGTTTAAGGATTCAACAGGACTCGTTAAGTGAATTTTCATATTTATTTTCTTCCTAAGTGACTTTAGAAACTAGGATTAGCAGAAATTTCACTTTTCGTTTCTTTATTAAAACCTTTTAATAATTATAACTTTTTAACTTTAAGACGACAAATTTTAAAAACATTATACAAAAAATGATGTGTCTATCAAATCGACTGATGATAGTTTTCGGTAGGCACACAGATCTGACTAACAACTTCAATGTTAGTTTCCGCAACAATTACAAACATGTTCATAAGTTTGCCTTGCCAGGTAAATTACGATGAAATCCAAATACCTTTGTGAAACACTGCAACTCCCTGATCTACTTGCCATTGATCCATCGTGCGTGCTGAGTATTGCAAGTGGTTCGCCAATAAGCCCATGTTGTTAATATCCTATGTGCGCACGGCACGGGACTCACCCCTGACCTGTCTGTCGGTGATGCAAGCTCCAGCTGTAAGTTGCCCAAGAGACTGGTTGTGTTAGAAAGCAACCGATTGGTAGAAGTTAGAACAATATCAGATTTAGTGATAAGTTTTGGAGTCAGTACTTGGTATGAGCACAACGAGTTATTTGGAAGAGCAAAAAAAAAAAAAAAAATGATTTGTCTCACGATCTGTGAAGTACAGATTGCATGTCTGTGGCTGAAGAAGATGGTGCTTTTTGCAGCACGTGGGAACGGAAAGTGGGAGGTCTGCGAACCAATTACCTCACGTGACCAAGAGAACCTAGATTCGCTCCAGTAGTTTTAGTTTTTTTTCTTGAACCACCCAAAAGGCTATCTTGTGTTCGCACTGAGATAAAAACTGAGTTCGGTTGGTTGCGTTTTGTTGATTATCCCTGCTCTCTTGGACCTTTTGGGCCTTCAGTAAATAAAAGCAGAATCGCCTTTTCAACAGTTTCTACACCGTTATTGACCTGGCACCTTTAATCATATATGTCGAGTAGTGTAATGAAGTAAATAGTATGTTCCTTTTTAAACTTCACAAACTGTTTTTATCTATGGGATGTATCCATTGGAAATCATGAATCGATGGGAGGGTGTGTGAGTTCGTCATATACCATGTATCAGCCGGAGTGTGGGTGGGTCCGTTAGAAACCATGTATTAATCGAAAGGTGGGTGGGTTTGTTTGAACACACATATCAACCGGAGAGTGATATGTGGCTGGATATGGAGGGTGGTAGGTTCGTTAGAAACCATGTATCAATCGAATGTTGGGTGGGTGTGATAGAAAAAATGTATCGATGGGAAGGATGGTGGGTTCGTTAGAAAACCATATGTCGATTGGAGAGTTGGG
>JAQJVL010008384.1:0-19982 GCA_035578905.1 Stictocephala bisonia
ACAACATTCCTGTCAACGATACATCTGTGAAATGCATCCGCCACGGTTGCCCAAACCCAGCCACTACTAACCCTGAGTGGGAGGATGAGTACTGCAGCAATGAGTGTGTAGTCACCCATTGTAGGTATGTACATGAAGGGGTTATACGTTCTTTATGGCTCACGTCGGTGTTTTAAGTTATAGTAAAATATATCGATGAGTAGATTCAATATAGATATGAGACTAAAATATGAGACTTATTTTTTGAGATTTGCTCAGTATAGATAAACGTAAGAGTAAAGCGATTGATATTACATAACTGTTTTTTTATTTTTGAATCAGTAACAATCTCTAAATAGAATAAATGATGAACTTCTTTTGAAGTTATTGATTTTGTGTGTTTTTTCATGATAAATTTTCTAATCAAAAAGTAAATTCCAGTTATTCTAAAATGTGGTTACCATTTATAGCCATTAGCCAGTGATTGTCCTCTTCTACACCATATTTTTTACAATGATTCCGCATTGAGCCCCACCTGTTGATATCTTTGATGTTAGGTTTTGATTTCTTGAATCCTACATCTAAAATGAAATAAGGTATTCTTTTTATCTTAAAATTTTTATAATGTAAAATTCTTCATCACAATTTAAACACCAATACAATTATTTTATACCACTATAAAAATATCAAGATGAAGGAAAATATAAAACAAAGTATAAATTTTGTTTCAGATGAATCATTTACAACAACAAAATGTATTACAAAACCCAACAAAAAGATTGTAACCAAAAACCTTCTTGGATTTTAAATATTTGTGTGTATGTATGCAACTATAAATAAATGAATGTTGTAATTTTACTCCTCCTTTTTTCTATATATAAATATAGGAATATGTAGACAGTTGTGTAAACCGTTGATTAAATCATCACTAATATTTTGTTTACAGAAATGTATTCATGTCTAGGGTTACGGCCAACTCTCAGGATGGCACAGCAACTAACGTACTATAGTCGTGGTCAAGTGGATTTTCGAGCCATTATAGGTACATTAAGATGTGTATTATATTGATTAAACTGTAATTAAGGTGGTCAATATGTGTCAGTGTTCTTGTATTAGTTTACAATGTGGTGTATTTTTGTAAATATAGATCATACATTTTTTTATTTGTGCTACTTGAATCCGCAAATGATGTGATGTAATTATAAATTGTAATAACCTAGGTATCTATTAGTGTGTTAATAAATATTATTGAACACTTCATTTTATTGTAAAAGTAAACACCTAAAACTTCAACCTCTTGGTTGTTACCACATTTAACCAAGTTTGGCAGGCCTTTTTTGAATATTGCATGAGAATTTTTTTTAATTGCAATTATAAGTGTTATAAATTGTTTGTATATGCATATTTTAAAACGTATTATAAAGTTGTCAACTTATTCGTTTGAAAAATTGTTTGAAACCTCAATAAATTATGTATAAAAAGGCGGTACATGTCATTTGAGATGTAATTTAGATATTGTATTTCTAAGATAGAGAAAATGTGTAACATTTTTTATAATTTATGAAAATATATAAATATTTGTATGAAAACTAAAGTTACCAGTACATTAATTATCACCTGTATGTCATGTACATCTAAAATAAGGTATCACACTAATGTTGCTGTAATGACTCCCACTATTTATCAACGGTACATATTATGATTCAGAATGAAACCATACGTAACAAAATAACTAAAATCAATAAAGTAAATAATTGAGGTGGACACACACTCAAACAGACATTAAAATAACTGAGCCTGAATTAGTTTTATTTTTATTTATTCTTAAAACGACGATCGTTTCTGTTCTATATATGCCTATTTGTTATGTAAAGGTTTGGCATTTCTCTGCTTTGCAATAGTGCTTTACTGATCACTATATGTTATATCAATTGCAATATAACTAACTTCACTCAGTGACAAATCACCACATGCTAGGCGGGATGTACTATCGGTGGTGATGAATTACCATGTTCCACCATCAGTATTAGTTCGTTAAGGGGATGCAAACCCACCCCTTTGTGCACAGTCTTGTGGAATGTCTCATAGTTTAGTTGACTTCCCAGAATAGGTTGGTGATTTCTTACCTCTCTTATTAAATTTAAAATTTTGATATTGTAATTGTTTAGTAAAATATTAATAATAGAATACCTTTAACACATTTCTTCATATTTTGCTATACGAATGTACATCGTAAAGCAAAATATGGAGAAATGTGTTAAAGGTATTCTATTACTAATATTTTTTGTACTATACACTTTCTAGAGGCTTTAATTTAACTAGTAATTGTTTATTTTTTTGTTTGATAAATATACTTCACTCACCAGTTTACATGGGCCTGTGCCTGAACTTTATTCAAAGAGCGAAGTATCGATATTTAGCTCAGTTGGGAATTTGAACTTGTCTAAGGACTCCGCAGTCTGAAGTTTTAACCAGTAAGCCACCACGCCAGCAAGCTTGATTATTGGGATTGGACTAAGGTCATTTAGTTTATCAAGTAATAAGGACAACTTTACTTAACAATTTATTACCTTTAAATAATACAAATACAAGTTTAACATTGGTTTTTTACATAATGGTCAGTTATTCAGACTATTGGTTGTAAATAATAACCTTACAATTGATTTTTAATCATATGTTAAATATTAACTGTCCCTTAAGGTTGAAGGTTGGATGCTGTTACTAAACTGTAACTTATTTTATTTAAATTGAGTGTCAAAAAACCCAAGAAATTATTCTGCAACATTTTTTGTAAACTAAAAAGTTAAAATTACTTAACCCTTCAGTAAAACTTTTTCAAAATCTGTTACGCCATTCTGTGTATGGTAATAATGATTACATTTGTTCTTAATTGTTTAAGATATTAAAATAAGAACTTTACTAAACAGTAGAGTAACCTGATAGTGGGAAATTTGGCAACTCCAGTAATTAAGTAGATAAGAATATTATTGGAACTAAGAACTAATAGTGTCAGACCCAATGTACTAAATATACATCCCTGAGAAAAAACAGTGTCCAGTACATGTGGCCCTTGCAGGTTCATTTGCACATTATCATACTGTATTATTGAGTATCTAAGGAACTATATGTCACCTTTAAATCTTGTGGAGAAATGCTCCTTTGAAGATAAAGAACATTTTTAAATATACAGTAAGCATAAAGAAATGTTTATGTAAATTGATTCATTATTCATCTCTAAGATGCCGATCGTAGAGATATGGGCGAATATGAGGTGTGAATGAGTGTAGATGAACGAGTGTATTCATTGTTACTATCTGAGTTCAACTTAGCTCAGAAAGGACCATTTATTAATAGCCCAATAGCCAGGGCAACTATGGGACCTACAGATTTTACGTGGAATCCGAACCACGTAGTGTTGGTCTGATTTTCAGCTAACTGACAAGTTTGACACTTAGTTCTCTTCCCCACACAACAGCCAAAACTTGACTACCATTCAACACGGACACTCGAGACTTCCTCTAGTAGTGTCTATATTGATGACAACCACTGACCGGACGCCGTGACGGTATTAAGAGAATCGAGCATGGAACCTATCGCTTACAATCTCCCAAACACTTTGTCCCCAAGTAGCTGAGTTACAGCACTGCACCACCAGTGCCAACTGATTCTTGATACTGAAGCATATATTCTAACAATATCAACTCATTCTTTTTTTTCAATAAAAGATAAATGTTTTCACATTGAACCTCATTTATCAATAATTGTCGAAGAGTTGTTACAGTCTTTATAATATTTTAAAGAAAATTTCATCCCTAAATATGGCCACTACAATCAGTGTATGTACGCTGAGACACCCTCACCTATTGGCAGCTTCAGACTCTGTCATGGAAACTTAAATTCATGTTCAAGTTTGTTTGTGCTTACATAAAATGTGTTGGCCAACTAATTGGTTGAGTGTTAAATATAACTGTTAAATTAAAGTGAAAATTTGTATCAGTTGATTTTAAATGTAAATGTTACTGTCAATAAATTAACGAAAAATATTTGTTTAGTCTTGCCTATATTATTAAATTAATATTTTTGAAATATATTTAGGAAAATCAGGCTTACGTTTTTTATATGTCCACATCTCACATAAGCACAAGACAATGAATCAATATCTATAAGAAGAACACAAACTGGTTACAAAAGGTAGCGAAAAACATCTGCTGTGTAATTGGGCATGAAAGCAAAGTTCTAATGGAACTTTGTCACGTTTATGTTGGAGGAAGAGAGAGGGTTGATGTAAAAGGGGCAAAGAAAGAGACAGGAGATACTCAAGCCTCTCACTCTCTCTAGGATCAAGGAAGAAAGAACCACCAGACTGTCTGGCGTGTTCATGCCCAACTAGAGATTTAGGTCAACATTTGTGGCTGACTAAACTGCATAAGTTTTCTTAGAAAGTTTGTGTTCATTGTACAAGGTAAGCCTGCTTCTCTATCTCCAAAAGACTGGCATATGCCCTAATTAGTTTGCGAGTTATTAAATAAATAATAACCTAAGCAGATAACATTAATTTGCAAGAAATGCAGAATATTGACAGTACTTTCTCTGTCACATTCAATGTATAGTGGCTCTTGTTTGTATATTATTAAACTAATTTTAAACAAATTAGTACATCTGTATTAACTGCTAATATTTGTTCATTATGTACATTTTTTATTCTTTGACTAATTCACTGACAAACATGTGTGACAAGACAGAAATAGAAGGTTCATTGTAATTGCAATGGTTTAACATCATATCCAGGGAAGATCACAAGACTATAGATCAGTTAGTGTATCAATAACTCTGATAATCATGAATATAAGGACTGTCTAGTTTTAAATGAACATATAGAAGATAATTTTTTCTTACTTTTTAAAACTTAAGAAACTCAGTAATAATAATTCTTTACTGTTGTAAAACATTACTGCATTGACATCATCAATGTATCACAGTTTTCACCTAGTCCAAAAGTACAAAGAATTGCCTTAATTAAGGAAATAATGGTAGTTTTTGTATTGTGTTTGCATCTTTTTTAGTTTTCCTTTAGAAGATTAGAAGATTGAAAGTAAGGAAGACCATGTGGTCTTTTTATAAGCTTACCAGCGTCAATAATAAATAATAAAGATTTTAATCTCTGAATGTAACTACAATAAAGAACCATAAGTGCAGTAAAATAAAACAAGTCAAATCAAATCAAAAATGGTTTTATTCATGTCGTACAAAGATTATACATTGAATAGTATCAAAGTATGTAGTATACAATATATCACTAAATACTATAAGAACAATTTATAAAAAGAAAAATCAAGATTTAAAGTTAAATACCTCATCTGTTGAGTGGAGCAGTCTAGCAAATACTTTTATAAACCTTTCTTGAATTTATAATTTGATGCAATCATGTTCAATTTTTTAGGTAGCATCTGTAGGTACTTTTGTCCAATATAACTTGTCTTTTTTTATAAAAATCTAGATTATGTCGACTTGTTAATATAACTCTGCCCCTGGTATTGTATCCATGAGAATGTTGGTTCAAGCCATGTTCTTTCACATACATGATACATTCTAATATGTATAATCCATAAACTGTCATAATATTTAATTTTCTAAAATTTGATTTTACTGATTGTTTAGCTGATAACCCCAAAATTATTCTTATTTTTTTTTTTTTTTTTTTGTAATTTTAGTATTCTCCAAATTTCTCTTTGATGTAGCCCCATACAATGTAATTCCATATGAAACATGTGAATGGATATAAGAAAAGTAAATTAATTTTAATGTTTCGAGATTACACAAATTAACGCATATAAGCCAGAGTTTATTTTTGAGCATATTTTTAATACATTTGAATGCCATAAAAGATGTTCATCTATAAATAATCCCAAGTAGTTTGTCTTATCTAATTGTTTAATCGGATTACCATCTATTGTGATTTTTGAAACAAACTTTCTTTTATTTTGTTTAGTTGAAAAATATGTGAAATGGGTTTTCTCCAAATTAAAGTGTAAGTTATGGGATAGTAAATAATTTTTAATGTTTATTAGTTCGATATGGGACATAGATGTTATCTCTGCCTGTGTATTACTAGACACCTTCAGGTTTGTGTCATCTGCGTATAAATACATGTTTTCTCTAGGAACCAGGGTCAAAGTATTTTGCACACCATTTAGGTAGCATAGGAGTAATAATGGGCCAAGTATGGAGCTCTGAGGAACTCCATATTGGCACAGTTTCTTTTTTGACTTAACAGATGTTAGTCAATCTCCTTTCTTACATGTGAGTTCTATAAATTGATATCTGTTTTATAGGTAAGATGCAAACCACTTGTATTCATTGTTATCTACACCCATATCTTTTAATTTCTTTAGTAATGTACTGTGGCATACTCTATCAAATGCTGCTCCATAGAGATTCCAATTACAAGTTCTTTTTTATCTATTATCGATTCAATATATTGAGTTGCTGCTGTTATTGTAAAAAAACCTGAGCGAAAACCATGCTTGACGCTATCAATTAATGAATTTTCATCAAAATATTTCTTGAACCTGTTATACATTGCTTTCTCATAAATTTTTGAAATAGCTGGGAGCAATGAAATGGGGCGATAATTGGACATATTGGACCTATCCCCTTTCTTGAAAATGGGAATAGTTTTAGATATTTTTAAACTGATTGGAAAATGGCCTGATATGAAAGAGGAGTTTATTAGATGGGTAAAAATGGGGGTTAATTCTTGTTTTGTATTCTTTATTATTTTCATGGCAATCTCATCATGACCACATGATGCACTGTTATTAAGGTTATTAATAATATCTGTGACTTCAACATAACAGATGGGTTTACAACGGAACATTGTAGAGATGTCTAGTAATTTTTTACTTTCAATATTAGAAAAGGATAATTTTGTTTGTTTACTATTAATGTTTGTTACATTTAAAAAATAATCATTAAAGTGATCACATATTAGACGAAGGTCCTTATAAGCAATACCATTGTGATTAATGACATAGTCAGTAGTGTCGCTGTGAGCTCCATTACCCACTTCTTTGTTTATTATATTCCAAGAGGTCTTCATTATATTATGTGACTTTTTCAATTTATTATCATAGTCAGGGCCGTAACGACCACCGGGGCACCGCCCCGGGGCCCACGAGCCTAGGGGGCCCCGAAGGGGCCCCCGGTAGAGGGGCATAATTGCGTACTACTTCCGAAAAACGTATTTTTTATATATTTAAAAATCAACGAAAATTTTATAATAAAAATGTAAAAAACTAGAGACTGAATTTTGAACTTAAAAAATATACGATAAAAATATTTTTAAGACAAATAAGCTTATACAAAATCATAAAGAAATATAATTTTCTTACGTCAATAATTGTTGCTCGGGAGTGAGTCATTGCCCAGCGTGCTGATGTGCATATTTTTATGTCGATTTGCGGTAACCTTGGCCTTGTTAGTTTTGTTGTTATACTTCATTTTTCCTGTTGATTTAAAATTATTGTTTAGGTTTGTTTGATACTAATATTTAAGATTATATTGTCATTTTTCGTGCTGGGTGTTTTTGAATTCCTTGGAATTTTCAATTTATTTCTGTGTTTGTGGTTTCTCAATATTTTGTTAGTTTTTAAGAACTGCTTTGTTGTAAATTTTTTTGTTAACTGTAGGCCTAATAACGCATGTATATTTACATACATTTAAACAACAAAATTTAACAATTTATCAGTTTATTTCAATTTTTGAACATACAGTGCGCCAAGATTAATTAAACAACTTAACATACAATAGTGTATAAAACTATCAAAACAAATTTAACTCCACTTATCTAAAAGATTTAAAGAATTGACTTTCTGGAATTGAAAACATGAGAAATCTGATTTTAACATTACAACATAAACATAGTGTTAACATATAGTTTCAGCTACATAATTACTTAAGAGAGGAAATTATATGCACAATTATTTTATGAGTAACAGCGCTGTTAAACTTCCTTTTTCAATTTTGTTGTTTTTATTAGTGGCCCCATTGGGCCTATATAGGGAAACCTAAATTATATAATCGCATATATCAAATTTACGTTTTAATTAGATTTAACAAATTAAAAATTGTTAGTTATAAATAATTAAAGTTATAATTTAAAGTAGGCTAATTAGTTAATTAAATTATTGTTTAAGAAAAATTTTACTGCACTTTTGGAACTTACACATGAATTAATTAAAACTAACGTTTTAGTTTAGCAAAAGCAAACTGTTTTTACGGCACTGACGGGTTATTGTGACACATATTCAGTGCCGGACTGGCAGCTCTGTGGGCCCTCGGCAAAAATTTTATCTTAGTAGTAAACCTCTAATAAACACCATGCAGACGACAACCACGCTCCCACGGTTCGCGGTCGCGACGACAACGCCTCATAGCTGATCCTGGGGGCAGTGGCGCTTATGCAGACAGCTCTTACGTGGTGATAACGAATAAACAAGTTTGTTGTCTATGCCAAACATAGACACATGTGTGTCTGATTAGTAATCTGATAAGGGCCCATTGTCAATAATTTCCCTTATTGACGATTAGTTTCACAAAACAGAAGGTCTCCTATTATTGATTACTATATTACAATCTACAAAAAATATGAATTCCTTATACCAACAAACGGACGAAATTGATAATGAATTCCAATATGTTCAGTTTTTAAGTTTCGATTTTCATAATAAAAATTGTCAATCACCTTTATAATTATGACCTAAAATAAATTATTTTAATTTTAGATTCTATGGACATACAACATGAAGTAACTGATAAAAAGGATGAGTCTGAAGATAATTTTGAGAAGTGCGATGAAAAAAAGACAATCATACATTAGAAACGGTCGAAAATGACGATCTTGTCGGCAGTGTCTACACTTCACCCCAGGCGAGCGCTTCAGGAACGGCAGAATGTTTACAGGAAAAAATTGCTGAGGAAGATGTATCTAAAGATGAAGAAAATGTATCAATCGACATAGTTTATGATTCATTCCCCAATCTTCCAAAAAATCAAGACACGAAACGTTTGCTGGTGGCATCTGGCCCTTTGCAACCAGACGGGCCGTTTCCTAAAGATCAACGAGGTCGATCTTTTTCAAACACTTATTATTACATTAATAATAAGGCTGGGTTAAAATTAAAACGAAACTGGCTAGGTTACTCTAAAAATAGTGATTGTGTTTACTGCCTACCCTGTTGGTTGTTTTGTTCGGATATACCTAAAGCGCAAGACCAGTGTAATTTATCACTCTTTTCAACCACTGGTGTTCGAGACTGGAAGCATCTTTCAGAACGTATAGTATCTCATGAAGCGTCTAGAAACCATGCAAACTCTTGTGTAATTTATGAACAGTGGCGAAAACATGGTACTTTGGAGGAAGTAATTCAAAAAGATTTTGAGAGTGAAAGGAGCTTTTGGCGGCGGGTTCTTGAAAGAATCTTAAATGTTACTCTAACTCTTGCAACATGCAACCTTGCTTTTCGAGGGTCTTGTGAGAAGATAGAATTTACCAACAAAGGCAACTTTTTGTCAATTGTTCAGTTGCTGTCAAAATACGACCCAGTTTTGGAAGAGCTACTTCAGCGTCCAGGAGGAACAGTGAAGTACTTAAGTCCTCAAATCCAAAATGAACTAATCAATCTGTTAGCACAACACGTTAAAAATGATATAATAAGTGATTTACAAAGTGCCTTGTTTTTTTCATTGATTTTTGATACCACTCAGGATATCTCTAAAGTGGATCAGTTGAGTGAAGTCTATAGATGTGTAAAAATATTAAATGATGAAGATGGTAAACCTGTTGAAATTAAAGTTTGTGAGTCTTTTTTATCTTTTAAACAGGTAAAAGATCAATCGGCGCATGGCCTTGCAAATGAAATTTTTAAATCTATGGCTGAAAAACATTTAGACCCATCCAAATGTCGTGGACAGGGCCACGACGGAGCTGCTGTGATGAGTGGTGTGTACAATGGTGTTCAACAGCGCATCAAAGAAAAATCTCCTCACGCATACTTTGTGCACTGTGCCGCTCATAACCTTAATCTTGTGTTAAAAGATGCTGTAGAAGGAAACAGGGTTGTCAGTCAGTTTTTTGAAACCGTCCAAAACGTTTACAATTTCTTCGGGCACAGCATCGTCCGATGGGAAGATCTAAAATCAATGTACGACAGTGAAAACCAGCAAAGCATTGCAAACGTAACGCTGAAATCTTTGAATCCAACGCGATGGGCTGGCAGGCACGATGCAGTTTATGCATTAAAACAGAGGTTTGGTGATGTGACAAGAAGCCTCACTCGCATTGTTTTGACGTCAAAAATAAGCAAAGAGAGAAACGAGGCACAACAGTTAAAGAACAAACTTGAAACCTTTGAATTCGTTTTGCTTTTAGTCGTGCAGTGTGAGGTTCTCGGTGCACTGAACATCGTATCCAAGGCCCTACAATCCGAAACTTTGGACCTCTCATCAGCAAACGAGCTTCTGGGAGAGGCATTGCTAAAGGTGACAGAGATGCGAGGGAATTTTGAAGGATTCTTGGCAAAAGCGATAAATATTTGTAAGGTTTGGGGCATAACTCAGAACTTCAAAGAAGGAAGGGTTAAAAAAGCCAAAAAACATTTTGATGAACTATGTCAAGATGAACGGCTAGTTGATCCAGAATCTTGCTTCAGAGTGACAGTATTCAACCCCTTGATTGACACTCTCTTCACCCAGTTAGACCACCGCTTCCAAGGAATGCAATCAGTTTTGGATACCTACCAAGTGATTCAACCAGACTACTTGGCAAATGCTCCAGAAGATGAAATTCACAAGAAAGCCAGTGAATTTGTTAACAAGTTTTCAAATGATGTTTCTCACAGTTTCCCTTCTCAGTTGTGTAGTGTTAAACAGACATTCCAAAAGAAGCTTGTGAAACTGAAAACTATAAAAGAATTTGCGGAACTTTTGATTGTTGATCATAGTTCGCTTTCTTCGACTTATCCTGATGTGTGCACAGCGTGCATTATGTACTTAACAGTGCCTGTAACAGCTGCCAAAGCTGAACGATCTTTTTCTAAACTTAAATTAATAAAAAACTATCTTAGAAGTACAATGGCACAAGAAAGACTAAGTAGTTTGACACTACTCTCAATCGAAAATGACAGAGCTCAAAAAATTAATTTTGATAAAGTATTGATGACTTTGCCTGCTTGAAGGCTCATAGAAGGAAACAAATGTTCCAGTAATCAAATAATTTTAAAGTAATTAAACCAAGTTTATAATTTTGTAATTTTGGAATCTTTTTTTAATCTGTTAAAAAATCAATTTTTATCTTTTGAAAAGTGTAATAATCTTATTTTGTATAGTATTAAAAAAGTAAATGAGTAATTATAAAACTTTCAAAAATGTTTTTTTAACCTTCATAAAATTATTTTTAAAATTAGTTAGTTATTAATAGGTACAGAATGATTAGGCAGATTATTAAACACCATTTACATGAAAAATGGTAAAGGAAATAAAAGCATACCTATATTGTTATAGAATAATAATGAATATTGACGCTCGTGTGCGCGCGAGTAAGGTAATAGGGGGGGCCCCGCCAGCCAGTCTTGCCCCGGGGCCCCCTAAGTTAACGTTACGGCCCTGATCATAGTATTGTTTTTTTTTAACTGCTGAGCTTTTAGTTTGTAAGACTTATATATATTTTTGAACGTCAAGATTTGTAGTTGGTTTTTTGATTCCCTAGCTAATTTAGACTGTTGAATAATTTCACTTTTTTCTAATTTTAAGTGATTTAAAATTGTGTAGCCAAACTTTGGGATCATGTTCTTGTCATGAAAACAAAAAATGTCCTGTAACAGTACGGTCTATCTCACTTCCTTATCCGTCTGTCTGTATGTTTGTATATTTTATCTAAAAAATTATAACTCAGGAACTGTAAATGGTACAGATTAAAAACTTTGCTTACTTACTAAGGTTGATAGAACCTCAATGTACACTGGTTTGTAATGGTTTTTGTTAAACTATTTGAAAATGACTTACATATTAAAAATTCAGAAATAAAAAACCAATAGATAACTTAAAAACTGTAAAGAACAACTTTTTTTAGCTTATTTAATGCTAAAAAAATTGATACCTCATTTAATAAGTTTGGTTGTCTTATAACACATATATGGTCCAAAAACCTGTTTAGTGTATTCAAGACCAAAGGGAATTCCAACAACTACTGATAAGCATTCCAGTCCAGTCGATTCACAGTTCAGCAACTTACATGAGTAGTAGCCGTAATCATTGTGTAACCATTTATCGATAATTTAGTTTTAATCAAGAAGATGTACATGTTGGAGGAATTAACTGATATTCACTTACACATGGAGCCGTCAGAGGTAATGGTAGAGAAGTTGTAACGATTTATCAGGAATTGTATCCTAATAGGCAATGTCCAAACCGACACAAATCTGAAGCTGTCATCGTCGATTAAGAGAAATTGGTAAGCTTAGTATTAAAATGAATGATGCAGGGCGATAAAGAACTGTTCGTACTCCTAATTTTGAGGAATAAGTGTTGGAAGTATTTGAAGATAACCATTCTACAAGCACACGTGATGTTGCAAGTGAGTTGGGTACTAGTCAGTCAGTTGTGTGGAATGTGATTCATGAAAATCAACTTTACCCGCTTCGACTTCAATTTCAAAACGTCCAAGCACTTCTTGCTAATGATTACTCACAACGTCTCTACTTTACACATTGGTTCCTGGACAAAGTTAACCATCAGTCTGATTTTATAAATACAGTTCTGTCAACCTCAAGAGGGAATGTTTAATTCAAAGAACAGTCATGTACGGGCCTAGGAAAATCCTCATGGAATTCACCCTCGAAATAAGCAGGATCGCTTTAGTATTAACGTTTGGGTTGGAATTCTCATTGACAAAATAGTTGGCCTGTATATTTTTCCTCAAATCTTGATGCAGTATTTTTAGAGATGTTTTGCCAGAGTTGTTGGATGACGTCCCATTACAAATAAGAGGCTATGGTACCAAAATAATGGCGTGCCGGCACGTTTTTCACATGAGGCGCAAGATTAGTTGAAGGCATTGTTTGGAGAAATCACAATTGCACGTTGTGGACATGTACCTTAGCCTCTAAGGTCTCCTTATATTATGCTCATAGATTTCTTCTTATGGGGCTACGTGAAAGACCTAGTTTATTCTACACCTGTGGAAAATTTCATGGAAATAACTGCAAGTATTTGAGCTCTAATGGATAAGTTTCTCCTTTCTAACACGTAATTTATGTGCTCTAATAAGTCAGTAAGGGCACTTGTAACAGACATATAAGGAATAAACTCATGCTGTCTTACATGTAAAAAGGGTTGTTAGTTATAGATAAAATATGCTTGCAAGAAAATACCATACATCTCATATATTGCATCTCTAAAACGTGATATTAAATTAGTTAATCAACGAAGATAATGTGACACAGCTTTTCATTCAATTACATGAAATCAACGTTTTATTACTTTCTAAGTATTGCCACTCTAGTAATGTGTGACTACTGAATTCTGTAAAGAAAACACAATTTACTTATTTATAACAGTGTATGTAATGGATCTCGTAGTACCCTGACTCCTCTTTGAACCAGCACCAATCATTTGCAATTCAACATTTTAAACCTATATAATTCTACGATATAAATGACCCTAACTGTTTTGCTCGTATGGGTATTCTATACTGTTATTTTTCCATACACCTATGCCTTCAGTTGTGTTTAACCACTTCGTCAATACTACTTGAAGGATTAATGGACAAGAGCCAAAAAATCCTAATCAAATAAACATAGGCTACGTATTTATTTTGATTTACTAAATTCAGTACTTCTTGAAGAGCAATAAATTGTATCACCAATATTGATTATTGGTTATTAATCGTAGAACTTTAGATCATCGGCAAAAAGTAAAGAATCAAGAATGTTTTATTGTCGTAAAACTATTTACATAGCATGGACAATCGTCAAAATATTAGGAGTAAAACAATACTGTGAATGTGATAAAATAAACTACATTCTATAACTAAACACTTTTTACAGAAACATACTCCTGGACACTGTAGTACTCTTTTTTTATTAAATATGACTTTACTCTTTAAAGAAAAAGTCGATTATCGTTCTATAATCGAGCCCAACTCAAAAATCATTAATTTATGGGTTAAACAGGATCGGTCATAGGTGAGAGTCATTACGAACTTCAGAGGAGTTTATCAAAAATGTGATTAATTCATTATAAACATTCATAAGACCCCTTACAGTTGCTCATGCACCAAGTAAAGCTATTTATTATTACTCCATGGAAGTAATTCCTCATCCATATTATCATAAAATGACACTATAATCGTAGACCTTCTATTATACCTTATTATAGTATAATGGAAAATCTATGCCGTAATTGATTTTTAATTTAGGCATTAGTTGGTACTACTCTATGTCTAGACTTTGGAATCGTCTACTTATTATTTTTGTTTAGTTTTAGTTGTAAAAGTTTTATGAGGTTGTAATGATTTTCTAATCTGCTTCTGTCACTGTCATTATTTCTTGTTGAAGGTCTCGGCTTGATTGCAAATTTGA
The DNA here is from genome assembly GCA_035578905.1 of Stictocephala bisonia. Taxonomy (NCBI): domain Eukaryota; kingdom Metazoa; phylum Arthropoda; class Insecta; order Hemiptera; family Membracidae; genus Stictocephala; species Stictocephala bisonia. Next base: position 14,616 of record JAQJVL010008384.1, read on the forward strand.
AATGGTGTTATAGTTTGAGTGTTAGGATAATTTAGAAGGTTGTCAGTAACTTCTCAATATTTAGCCAAGTTCATTTCAGTAAATCAAATAAATTTTAATTTGAGGAATTCATTCAGCATGGGTGCCCTAACTAGCAGGCAAAATGCTGGAGTAGAAGAAGTTGACATAGTTTCAAATCACGCTTACAAATACCCACCCAAGTCTGGTAAGTCAAATACACATATCCTATTGATAGTTGAATTATTTATCTTCTGAATATTAGATGTATAATTATTAATGTTTATTAGTTCTATCTTATTTGAACCCCTCATCTTCAATTCAGTGTAGAGTAGGCTACCGAAACTAAAGAAAAAGAAAAAAACAACTACATTTACAATGTTTTCTAACAATTGCAGGCATTGGAAAAAATGTAGTGTATGAAGTTGAACGGATATTTCTTTGAAAGGATAATCAGAGTACGGAGTGATTAGTTTGAATCAAGTACATTGGACAGCTGAAAAATGTTTTTAAAAGTCAGCAATCGACGAAGCAAGTTAATTTAATAATATTGTAACGTATAGTCATAGGGGTCAAATGTTTAAATTGTAAAACTTGTTGGGTAGGTGTCTTAAGACCATGTGTGTATGGATACGGCCACTAATTCTATTTTAGGAAGATTAATTGCCAATGTCTGTGGATTTAACTAACTCAATTCGTAAAATGATTGCACCTTTACTGATTTAATCAACTCAATTTGTAAAATAGTGTATTGCCCTATAAATAAATAAAAATGGATGATTAACATGTGCCAGGGAAAGAGTTAAAATAGACTTGTAATTACAAATGTGTTACAGGTAATTATTTTGGAAGCCACTTTATAATGGGCGGGGAGCGTTTTGACACACCACAGCCAGAAGCTTATCTATTTGGGGAGAATGGTGATTTAAATTTTCTTGGAAGCCGACCTACTCCTGTAAGTATCATAAACAATCATACTTAAGTGTCTTGTAACTTATCTAACCTAAACTGTTGCAGCCTATTACTAGTCAAAGTGTAATAAAGTACACATAAAACTATGTATTAAGATGCCACATTACATTCATGAATCTTATAACAAAAACTATTTCGTTGACAAACCCCAATTTCTGTGCATTTCAAAAATTGTGGTCTTCTCTTAATATCACAATTAAAATTAACTAAAGCCAAAATAATTTAATTTCATACACTTCAGACAACTTCTAAATCACTAAAATAATCAAGTGGGTAATTCTCTATTATTTCTACATAGAGGAATAATATTTTCATACTTTGATAATACATTTTTGGGATGCTAAATACCAATATTTAGTTAAAATTAGGTGTCGGAAACATAGAGTTAGTATCATTAGTGATACATTAGTACACACCAACCATATAAATCGCCCTGCAGCAGTTATGGTTAGGTTAGGATAGCCTATTGTAGAATATGTTTTTACAAATTCTACTGACTGACAAGTGCCTTGCGACAGTGAAGATACGTTAATACAGGTTCATTCTATAGTACAATAACCTAACCCAACCATACCTGCCGTGGCGCAATGTCTCCGAAAATTCAGTGATAGTGTATGAACATTAAACCTTCTTATCGCTTTGTAACGTAAACGATGGCTTTTTGACACCTAATTTTTACTAAATATTGGTATTTAGCATCCCAAAAATGTATTATGAAAAGATTTGAGGTTGACTAAGTAATAGAGAATTACCATCAAGTGGCATTACATTTACAAACATTACAGAATGATAATACATTCTAACACAATATTTATCTAAAAACTCAGCCTTATTAATGTATAAAAAATGAACAAAAGACAAATTTTTAGGCCTCTTGCTAGCTTAGTGGTTAGCACTTCTGCTTCATAAGAAGAGGGTCACGGGTTCTAATCCCGGAAGGTCTACTACAAATTTGCTTGATGGGTTTGGATCGTTGTCCTTTAAAATCGTTTGTAGAATAAGTAAAATATGCCACTGGCGTAAATAAATAAAAATAAGACCAAATTAGTTTATAATTTGGTCTTATTTTTTTTATTAATATTAATAAGTGACAACTACACTCATCATACTCTTTTCCTCCTCATGTTGACCCGAGATTGGTGTTTGTATAGTGAATACTTATAATTACGGATTACTGATATCAATAGTTTCTGATGAAATAAGTGCAGTCAATCGTCATTTGTATAAATATGAAATCTGCTGCTTTGAATTTTAAAAATTTTACTTTGTTATAATGCTATTTATCCCATGTTCTGTAGCCTATTCTTAATAAATATTGCAACTATATCGCAACTTTCAACAGATCAGACTTTCTGTTCAGATTTTTAATTGACCTATACTATTTCAGTTTCCATATCCTCCTCCACAAGCCAATGAGCCGACAAAGACACTCAAGAGCCTGGTGAACATTCGCAAAGAGTCGTTGCGACTGGTGCGGGCCTTGGGCACTGGTAAAGGCGATGGAGACATCATAAAGCCAACAAACTTCAACATCGAGTTCACGTTTGACTGTGATGCTCGTACGGCAATAACCATCTACTACTTTGCTTCAGAAGAGTTTACGCCAAACGGAGTTGTGTAAGTCGATGTAGCGGAATCCTTATACATAATACATGAAGCCGTTTTTTGTCAATGCAACTACTCCCTTATTTCTTAACCAATTAAAAAAAACATTTGCCTCTGTTTGCATTTGTGCAATAAGGTCTTAATTCTACAATATATTCACCTTGAAGGGCTCGGGAAGCCCTCAAAGTACATTGTTCGGCCATAAGAATAACATGGAGAGAGATTTAAATGAATCAAAAGGTAACAGCTGTTTAACCCTAAATGAACGGTTCTACAGCAAAACTAACACCGTTTTCTGTGCTTGATTTGAGACGATCTAATTGAGTATTTGTAAATACTCAATCTTGGATCTAACTTTTGTTAATTTTGGGAAGGAAGAAAGCTCGGCCTCGCCTGGGAACTCCACCAATAGCCCTTTTGTGGAACTCAGCCTGCGGCCTCATGGGAGGAGCTCAGCCTTCAGCCTTGCCAAGACGCTCTGCTAAAGACCTCTTTGTAGAACTCGGCCTATGGCCTCGCGGTGGAAAGTTCGGCCTGCGGCCTCACCAAGGCATTCTGCTACAGTTCCATTAGTGGATCTTGGCATGTCGCCATGTGAAGAAGATCGGCTTACGGTCTCGCCAGGGTTTTTAATCAGTATGACCATGAATTTTGGTTTTTGGGGCAGTGGATCCCATAAACATAGTATTTTCTAAAATCGAATGGTATATTAGTAATTAATAGAAAAATACCTTTAAACTGATACCCCACTTGGCTGTATTAGGCTAATTTTGGTTTCTTACGCATATTTTCTATTTTGGAGGGAGGTTGCAGAGCCCTTGAATAATGTCTCTTTCAAAATGTAATGGTATAATGTAATTTTAGAGATAAATACCTATAGTTTGATACTCCACTTGGGTCTTTTATTTTAGTAATACTATTTTATTTGTTTTCGGAGATTGTTTTTTGTTTTTTGGGGCGTATACCCCTTTTCAAAATCTGATGGTATATTTGGATTCAGGAGAAAAATAGCTTTAAATTGATAACCCACCTGAGTAGATAACATCAGTAGTAACAAATTTTACATTTTCAAAAATTGTTGTTTTTGGGCCCCCGATACCCAAAAGTTTTAGGTTAATAAGCTGAAATTCATATATAAGGTGCGCGTTTGTTACTTGTGTATAACTGTGAAGGTTTGTAAATTTAATCAAGCTTTTTCTCAAGTTAGGTCATAAAAACGACTTTCTTGCAGTTTTACCATAAATATTGGGCAGTTTTGGGGTAAAAAAAGGCCGTCATCTTGTTTATGAGTGAAAAAAGTAAACGTTTGTGAATTTTCCTGGAGGTTTCAGTCCGAGAGCTTCAATTCAAGTATACACTTTATAGGGGTAGGATGCCAGGAAGTGCCTTAACATTTATGTCAGTGAGTGAGTGAGTGATCCAAATCGAGCTATATATATGGAATTTTAACAATATTTTTAAAGTGCTTAAGTTGCAAATTACGCTAATTAAATACACAAATCACTGAATACAATATTTCTTGAAGCTACATATGAATATTTATCCATCAAATTGCCAAACACCTTATTTCATTCGTTGAGATGTGCTACTGAAATGGCAAACGTCTGATTTCAGGCGAAAGAGACGCGGGCGCAAACAATCATTGTTATTGGACACACCCTAGACACTATGACAATGTTTTTGGTATTATGGATTCTATATTAGTTGCCGATTACAGTGATATGCAAATGTTATTGATTATTTGACTGTGAATGAATGAATGATTATTTGATTGTGAATAGGAGAATTTTAATGTTTTCAGCTTGCTAATTGTAAATATACAACCATGGAAATTAATTTATTATGTAATTATGTGTTTTAGACTGTTTATATATTGATCAGTATGTATTATGGAGTGTATTTAGTGATAGTATAATATAATAAAGTGAAATATCAGTGTATTGTATACAGTTAAAATGGCTCATAAAATATTTATATATGTTATAACCTGATAGGTTATTATTTTTTATATAACTTTTTATGGTTATAAATATTTATATAACCTTATTAATTATTTATTTATGTACTTGATATAGCATGTTTTTAGCAAAGTTTTAGTACAAAAATTAACTGTGTAGTGGCTTTTCCATATTACTGAGACCAAATCACTTTCTATATTCAATTCCAATCTACTAAATTATACAATATATAATACAAATTATTTACAAACATTCACCAATTAGTCCACAATGTGACCACAAAAGAATCCATAATGTGAATGTATGAATATCACTACATAACTATAAAGAGCTATTATGTATTAATTTTAAAACATCTTTAACCTAAAAGAGACTGTTAGACGAACAACAAGCGAAAGTAACAAATGTACACCCGCGATGTAGTGGGAACCTCTGCATTCAGTGTAGGTGAAGGAAGTGATTCTTAATGTATGTAATTCCCACACACTACTCCTTCCTATGACCTCAAAGATCAAAAAAGAAATGCCGTCCTGCTACTGCCATCTTATTTGTCTCTCCTTGCTGTCGTTTAGGAAATATGTTTGTTTCAAAGTATCATTTTAGGATACATATAAACAAATGATGTAGTATTTTTTATTATACCACACAGTTAAAATAATTACGAGTCAACATTTATGTTACTATATTTACTATATTTAGATTAACCTGAAATAAAATAAATATGAATGAATGTTATTGCTTTGAACAAGCTGGAATTATTGATATAAGGTTGAATGTAGTTATTTGTTAAGTAGTTCCCGTTTAATTTTTTAAACAAGTTGTATTATTATTGCAT